>JAUYWV010085114.1:0-15454 GCA_032274565.1 Nematoplana nigrocapitula | reverse complement strand
AGGTGTAGTACGAAACTTTTGATAAAGAATGTCACAAGGAACGTACATGTATGTGTGTGCATTCAGGCCTAATGGAACGTACAACAAAAGTCACTTTTGGATCCGCCACATTGTTTATTGAAGAAAAATGAGTGGCATAAATTTTAATGACATATTAAAGACCTCGATCAGTTATAATGAATATACAACCTACGACATCTTATAATTATAATTATGAAATATTGATGCAAATTACATTACGACGAATATGAGGAAAGTCTAACAACTCCATCCATCTCTGTTAGTTGCATAACAATAAATATATAGCGTACTATTTGTATGTCAAACAGTGAACGACACTTCAAATATAACACTGGTCAACACTAAGTTTATTGTCTAAATTCTTTTAGCTGATATAGGACAATTTTGATGTGCTGAATCTAAAAATCATATTGGTTTTGATCAATCAGGTCAACTTTTGGGGCTATTATGTGATGCAACCATTCTTTTTTATTTGTGTTGTCCGAGAGAACGAATAAAATTGCTTCGCCCAGAAGATCTTGCAAAAATCAGCCTGACATATTCTGATACCCTACATCTGCGGTTAATACACAATTGTTCTTAACAGGAATCCAGTCACAAGTTTCATAAAGCATGCTTACCATGCTTATTTTGGTGTTAAACTCTTGGTGACCAGGATAAAGCTTAAGCGCCACACATAGTGTGCGAGGCATGCACTGAGTATCTGCGTCAGTGGACCAAGGGCAATAAGAGTTGCCTGATGTTAGGAATTCCCATGGTTTGAGAGAGCCGACACACCATTTCACTGACTGCTACTTCTGCGCTATTGATGTGACTGGGATCAACAGAAAGAATCGGAGGAGCCTCAAGTATCTTGATCTTCAATCAGCACGTTGTTCTGTAGCTCGTTGTAATGAAATTCCAATACATGTCTTTGGAGAACTAGCTGACATTAGTGATGGACATTCCTCTAGTGTTCGAGAAGATGAAGCGGTTTATAACAATCTCCACATCTATTTTCCCACGAAGAGCTAAATGATCTAGTTCGTGATCTCAGCCTGTCAAAGTCAAACTATTGGCATCCAGACTGAATGGAAAAAAAACCTCCTCTCTGGATGTGCTCACATCAGCTTCTACCGCAACAGGCATCAAGAGTACCACCGTTTTTTCTCTGAAGAGGAGGACTGTGTGTACTGTACAGATATTGCGCAGCTTTTGCACAAGCTTGGTGTGCCACAATACGAACCCAAAGATTGGAGACTGTTAATTGACTGCAGCGATCGATCGCTGAAATGTGTTCTGCTGTACAACGGCAACCAGTTTGCCTCGCTGTGCCCCTCGCTCACTCGGCTACACTGAAGGAGAAGTATGAAGCGGTGAAGTATTTGCTGGAGAAAATTCGTTATGATCAGCATGAGTGGTTTATTTGTGTTGACCTGAAAATGGTGAACGTTTTGTTGGACAACAGTCCGGGTTCACTAAGTATCCATGCTTTCTGTGCATGTGGGATAGTAGGGACACTGATCGGCATTACACGAAGAAGAATTGGCCAGTGCGGGAGGAATTAGTGCATTGCAGAGCAAGGAACGTCATCGAGAACCTTCTGGTGGACATAGACAGGATAGTCTTCCCAAGCTAGGCTTGATCAAGCAGTTCACCAAAGTATCGTGGCTGCTTCACTTACTTGTGACAGACTTATTCAGGATTGACCACGGAGAAGTTGACAGCTGGCATCTTTGACGGTCCTCGAATCCGTCAGCTCATCAGAGATCCAAAGTTTGAAAACTCAACGAACGAAATGGACCTGAAAGAATGAAAGGCTCTTTGCTCTGGTCGTGAAGAATTTTCTTGGCAACAGCAGGACAAGGAACTATATGCAGAACTTGTCACCAATATGCTAACTGCTTTCAGAAACCTTGGATGCAACATGAGCATCAAAATACATTACTTATTCTCACATATGGATCGGTTTCCTGAGAATCTCGGATCAATGAGCGACGAGCAAGGGGAGAGATTCATTCCATCAGGACATAAAAGAGATGGAGATCGGGTATCAAGGACGCTGGAGTGCAGTCATGATGACTGATTACTGTTGGACTCTGAAGAGCATAGTAGGCTTTGAGAAAATGGAAGTTCAAGCCCTGAATTTTGAACATTGATGATGTAACATGCCATTTACATGTACTTACCTTTATCAATGTCTACTATTCAATTTATTTAATCGATGTTTAACATTTAATTAATAAATTGTGTTAGAAAACGATTATTTCTCTATTTTGGCTGTGAAATATTAACAAAAATCAACCGATAATATCACAGAAATGTAATTGATTTGTCAAAAGACCGGATTTAAAAAAAGTCAACTTAGCACATAAACCTGACCTGATCGAGGAAAATTGATGTCCTTTTAGGATTCAGCGGTACTGAATTGACCTAAATCAGTTGAAAAACATAGACAATTTACAAAAAAACATTTGTTACCCAGTGTAATGTACAATATATAAATCAGTCAAAGACAGTCTCGATAAAAAACTATTAAAATAAATATATTGATCAAATAATAAAACCAGGAATTACTTACTCTACACAAATATCATGACGTGAAACGCGGATTATTAAACGTGATTTTGAGTAGTAATCTGAATGTTTTTCATCATTAAAATCAAATTAAATTAAGTTCATATGATTTTAAACATATGTTATCGATTTTTAAGTGTTCTGTAACGATCGAACCGGATTACGACATAACTTGTTTGGACATATGGTTATATCTTATTGCATATTTTGATAAAGCATATTTTCAGTACTTATATTTAGTACCGGTGCTAATTATTATTAGAGCTATATGGTAAAATAGATTTTTCTTTATATAGATAAAATACGTAACAACTGATACTATTAAATAAAATAGTTCTTACAACTTGTTTTTTTAAAAAAAATAACGAAATTATTTTTTGGCCTATACCACTCAAACTAGCGTTCGCGCTTCGTTTCACTTCTCGTTTAGTTAAATTTAAGTATTTCCTGACTACGTAAAACGATTATAACACAATATTATCCTTTTGTGAAATAGGTATATGGTTAGTCAATATTCAATAACATAGAAAAATGGTTTTGGAAAGGGACATTGTTAAAATGACTATAGGTGATATAATTTCATGCAAACGCTTTATACAATACTGTTATTGGGAACGAAATTCCGTAAAATACAGAAATAATTAAAATGTGTTCGTGATATATTCCCATTGGGTCACCCACCGTCTTACAGATATAGTGAGAAGACACCAAGTTATAAAGACCACTCAATAGTGTGATTGGTATAAGTGCACGAAGGGGCCAAATGAGGTACTGTAGGGTGATCTTGTAAATTTACAAGACAGTATCACGCAATGGTGACAAATATTGAAGTTGAATGATTGAGGTTTTTCGATAAACTAGACACGTTTCTATATGTTAGCTCCACTCCATTTGCAGTTGTTTAAATGATGGCCATTCAAATGATAGATTTTGTCAGTCGTTGAATATGGCACATTAGCACAAGGTCAAAGGAAGAGCCTGTGAGTAGTCAGTCTGAAGACAAACGAGGATAGCACCTGCCTGACGGAAAATAGCAGGAGACTATCACTACTTCTTTGTCAGGTGTTAGTACTTAACCTAAACATCTCAATTCTGAGATTAATTACCAATAAAGCGAAATCGTTATTCGCAGTTTCTGTCTTTTTCTTAAGAAGGATAAAAATGATATGTAAAAGTATATTGACGATAGTAAAATAACACCAAAACATAAGAAAAGACTTCAACCTTTTCCATCTTTTGAATGCAATAATCCTATAGTATAATTATGCAATGAATCGCTTCATTACTGTATATCAACAGGTACTTTCAAATTGATCTTAAAATTGAAGAGGATATACTTATCAATAGAAGTTGAAGCCTATCTGAAATGTTCTGGTGCATCAAGATGTGATTAGATCTATAAATTGTTTGCTAAATTTCGTGTTTGCTTAATGTCAGGCACTTTTGCAAGTTCTTTTGTTTATATTGATTAATGTTCGTTAACATTTTCTTTGAAATTGTTCAAACAAGAAGAACCTAGTTCGAATAAATGATTTAGCTTTCATGAGATGCAGTAAATCCAAAGAGGTTTGCTTACATCAACTAGAGAGGAATTTCGGTATGGGGGTGTTTGGTAGGCAAAAATTTCAGAAGAAGGGCTAATATTTATTTTCGGTTAATTTTTTTGCAAAAGGGCAACTAGCTGCTATAAACTGTACAGACAGACAAAATGAAATGAGAATGTGTTCTATCGTTGTACTGGAAAATTAAACACTAACCTGCATGCCTAGCAAAGAGTTTTGATGCCTACCAAATTGTATTGCTATTTTTAACACACAAAAATCGACGCATCTGATTGGCCGAAAGGGCAATCAGTCAAATTTAACGGAAATCCTTTATCTTTAAATGAAAGTATCTTCTCAGTATAGTATATTTATTCAAACTTATTTAATAGTAAAATATGTTGTAGTTCGCTCATATCTATGGTTTTCCGATAATTCTATATGCACTTACTAAATGAGAAGTATTTGAATTTAAAAATTTAAATTCTCAACAAATTGAATATATACCTTAAAAAGTTGCAAAGTTAAACGTGCATAATTTTCAGCTTTTTTACACCGATTCACGGCAAACTGTTTCTACATCGGATTACGAATCAGTCGGACGGTAAAACTTTCCACGGGTTCCCATTTGCGATAAAATATGGACCTGATCAGGCGCCTCCATAATGGAAAAGCGATCCAATAGTCCAACATTGTTGTGACCTGCAACCAATTCATCAGGTAGAGTGTATCGGCGTGGTCTGAAATAAAAGCCACCTTGTTGGACATTTGAGCGATCATGAAGTTGAGAATCGTGACCGCAACCAGGATTACAAAGAGAAAATGGATGACTGCTACTCTCCTGAATGCCGCCTCGCTCAGATCGATGATATTGAGGGACAGTCGAAATGCGCCGTAAAACAGAGAGGCTTCGTGGTTGTCAAAGAGAAATTTGGTGTGCTTCTCGCATGGGGTGGTCGAATAAACGAGTCCGCCAAAAATAAACAGGCAGACTAGGTAGAACAGAGTGAGGATGATAATTGTACTGATGCTATTCCGCAGCTGGATTGAAATTCTACCACTTACCGACATCAGTTCGCAGAAGAACAGGCAGTTGAAGATCATGCAGAGACCGATGATCGCCGATCCGGAATCCAGCAGTGGGAGAATCAGGCTGTCCATCTGATTTATCGGCAGATACTGCACGGTGCTCAAAGCTATGACGCAGGCGACAGTACCCACGAGGGAGATGTAGAGCGATATCACGTAGGGTGTTGACGATATGGTCGGGTAATAGGGACGATGTATCCACCATCGGCGACGCCCTTTCCAATCAGCTATATTGCTGTATACCGTCAGCAATAAAACAAAAGCGAATAAGACACAGATGAGGCACAGCACGGGTGTTCTGTCCCATTTATTGGCGGTGTCATCGATCAATTTCAAGACCGGTTTGCATTCAAGATAGAAGGGCATAGATGTTGAATTTTTGGGCCACGTGTCTCTGAGTTGGGAATATAAAATTCCATAAGACCATTCGACAGTTGCAAAACAGTGAAAGGCAATGGCCGATAGCATGAGAACCGCCCAGAGCGAAATAATTTTTATTTTTACCTTGATTCTTGCCTGCAACCACATACAAATGATTGGAAGGTTGAAAAACTCCATAGACTCCAATCGCTTCATATCGTCAAGAGAAGCAAAGGCAATGTTCTTCAGAGGACACTTTTGATATCTTGTATTCGCGTGTAATGGATGGTAATCACTCATATCGTAATGTTTTTCTAAGAGAAAGTTTCGTTGGAGATTTTTCGTGATGCGGAATTCCATAAAAGTCATCATGATGTCATAGGTACCCAAATAGGAGGCTAATTCAAGTGGCGTGAGATTAAAGCGATCCTCTTGTGTCGCCAGACTTTTCAGTAGTGGGACCAACCGTTTATTAGACTGAAGAGCGTTAAGCAGTTCCCTGTATTTCTCTCCCGGATGAAGTTTAAGATATGTTCCAATAACCAGTGCATGTAGAAGATTGCTCTTTCCGTCAGTTGACAAACAAATTTCTTCAATAAATGAAGAAAAAGACGTGTTTTCCCGAATAAGAGTTTTGTCATTCAAAAGAAAATTCAAACATTTCTCCGAACAGTAGAGACTGGCCACAAGCATTGGTGACGTTATATCCACAAGGAGATTATTTTTGTAATTCTGTAGAATAAATTCATCCAGAGTAAGTTGACTGAATGCACGTACTGCGAGCTGCTCATCGCGTAGCCATTGTTCCAAGCCTCTGACATCATCACCAATAAGTATTTCGACCCAGTCACTCTTATGAAATATTTTCAGCTGTTCAATTGAGTTGGTGACTTTCATTATTTGGTGAAATATCAGGCAGAACACGCTGTTTGACAAGCACCAGCAACTAAATAGGACTGAAAAATCTAGTCGTCTAGTTTACTAACAGTTATCTCGGAGCAATTGCAATAAAAACCGTTTGTTGTTATGGAAACAGTGAATGTTTCTGCATTAAGCCGTTCGCTTATTCAATGTTGCTCTAGCTACAATTAGCCAATATCTTTTTGGATGCTAATCAAATCGGAAATGGCACATTCATCAATCTGTAGAATAGAGAAGCTTGTTTTCGGGTTGATTTTTTCAGTAAGGAAATTGTAATTTGTTAAAGTGTTCGTACAGGCTATGATTGATATAATTAATGTATTAGCATCAATGCTATACCATAATGCGTTTCAGTAAAAATAATAATAAGAAGAAGAAGAAGAATTACAATAATTTTTTTATTAGTCAGAGTTAAAAAAATAAAAAGATTAAAATGCGCAAAGGCAACAACTACAGGTATCATAAATTTGGCACTTTAAAATAAATAAACAAAATTATAAAAATAAAACTGTGTCACCGAAAGGATATCAGACACTTACAAAACCAAAGATTATAAGATTAAAGATAAATGATTATGGGGTTAGCAATTTTCAATAAAATCTTTTGTAATATTTACTTTAAATAGATCTCTTTCTTTAATATATTTTAAATTATAGTGGGAATTATTCCATAGAATGGAAGCTCAATCAATAATTTTAGCCTTTGTTGCATATAATTTATGCAATTTAGGTGAATATTGTTATTTTACCTTGTTGGATAGGTATATGAATAGATTTATTTTTGGTAAGATAATATTGAAATTCATCAGTGGCTTTTCATTGTCATACCATAATCTATGAATTTGCAATGCCAGTCTAAGATTGTAATTGTCAAAGACTTTTACTATTTCTGATTTTTATGGAAAATCATTATCGATATGTTTGAAGATTTGGTAGTTAAAACCTTCAGTAGTCTATTTTGTATAATTTGAAGTTGCTTCATTAATTGATTTAGACAATTATCCACAATTTTGATGCCACAATTATATTTTGAAAAAATCACAGCTTTAAATATAATACCTTTATGTTATAAGATAAAAATAAGTACTTGTTTATCGAGAGTATATTTTTGTTTAACGAATATATAGCATTTAAGGTTTGATTGAATTGGAAGGCCAAGGAACTTAGTGTGGAATTCCCTGGCCATCACCAATTTTTAATTTTACATCTGGTTGAGTTGGCTCTCTTTTATTAAAAATGAGGTAGTGGGATTTTTATATATTTAGGGTCAACCTATTTGATACAATCCAATCATTTAACAATCTCTAGTTCATGCTGTCGATCTCTTTTCTTTTCTTCTTTTTAACGCTCTACAGCTCTTCACGCTCAATCTCTCTCTCTCTTCTCGCTCAACTGCCTGCTGTTCAGCTACAAACATTTTAGCTCTTCATCCTCTACAGTATAGTCCTCCTAATTTACAGCCCATTTCAAACAACCTTTCCCTTACAACTCTTACAACACATGTAATATAGAAAAACCAGACCAATTATCTTAAACTGATTGCTTTAAAAATATTTCTACTACCTTCTTACTGTAGGCCTATATATAATAAGTATACTGCAAAACTCAACGCTCAAGTGAACTTGCGAGCAAATGTGCACAAAGTCACAAACCGAATTTCGAGAACAATCACCGAGTTCAATGGGAAAATGTGCGACGACTACGCACGCCGAGGTCCGAGAGATATGCGTCGACTACGCACGCCGAATTTCGAGAGATGTTCGCCGAATACGCACGCCGAAGTCCGAGAGATGTGCGTCGACTACGCAGGCCGTCTTCAATAATCTTTGCCTGGTGAACTTAGCATTGATCAGGCCTCATGGAATACTGCGAACCTCTATTCGTCGGTATATCAAAAAGTGAGGCGAGTTGCTTTGATCACGTTCATCGTTTTTTTATTTTTATCTTTTGTTTTCCTCACATATCTTCATCTTTATTTTGTATAAAAATAAATGATTAATGTCAACAAATTTCCTCCATATCGCTTAAAGTATACTTAATAGACCAATGGCAATAGCATAATTTGATGAGTGCAGTCAACTTCTTGAAAGAAATGTATAAAGTTATAAATCATTATTACTTGAACGGTTCATTAGTAGTATGTTTAAAAATTCTATTGTAATCAATTATATAAATCTTACGAAATTGTTTTACCGTTTTCGTCCTATGTTTTATCAATATTACTTATGATTGAAACACGGCGAGTATTACGGTTAAAATAACAAAATTAACAAATATTATTAGGCATAGATGGTAAGTGAAGATAGTTTTTGTAAAAGCATGACATAGATATTCCCAATCGACTAGTTTTGTTTCCCCATTTGAAGAAAACGTATAAATTCTTTTTAATATAAATTTGCATTGCAATCGAATCGAGAGAAATGAAAGTTATGTAAGTTAATTGTTATTTGATCTTGTTAATTTCCATCCAATCAAATACTAGAAAACATTACGTGTATATTATGGAACATTAAAAGTGTTTTGTTCACATTGTAACCAAATTCTCTTCTACAAAAGCACTCGTGTTAGGCCATTGTTCATTTCTAACTATATCGTTGTTCTGTGAGGACGGATGGAAATTGTTAACCGTGGTTTTTCCGACTCAAAAAGTTGAAATAAATTTCCGATGAAAACGTATTTACAAGCAAAGCACATTGTAATTGACAGAATATGTTGTGTATAAAGATAATGAGGTAACATTTCCTCTGGCAAATTGTACTATGCGTGTAATTTTCATGTGTCGGATGCCATGAGTAGTAAATGTTTGTGCCTATCTGTATCACCCAAAAATAGATCTGACCACGCAAACTAATGACGTCTAAAATGAAAATTGGTGTATTCAAATTCGAAATCCATTAAGCGGGTATTGATTCATTGTATGACTTGTATTAAATAATTGGAATTTCCAGCTTTCTACTATTTCACCGCCTGCGCAAGTATTATTATCATATTTGGTCTCAAAAACACACTTCAGATCGGGAGTAATTATCGATTATTTCGTTCAAATCAGTATTTAAAATTTTTTTAAATTTTTAAAAAAGTTCCATCTTCTACCACTGATATTCTCCCGCGAGCAGTATTATTCTCTGGGCTCAATACGAATTGCGAATGCAGCTGAAATCATTCGAATCGGTTCGACTGTTCCCAAGTTATAATTTTTGTGTGACCTTGAGCTACTTTACCCAAAATGGTCAGAGGCGGGCTTGTTACAGCATAATTATATGAAAAAATAAACCAATTAGTAATTTTGAAAACATTCATGACTTGGGAACCGCTGAAGTGATTCGCATGATTTCAACTGTATTCGAAATTTTTATTGAGCCCATCAAATAATATTGGTATTACTTTTGCAGTAATAATATAAGTAGTAGAAAGCTGGAACTTGAAATCTTAAATACCGATTTGAAAGATATAATCGATAATAACTGCAGATCGGAAGTGTTTTATTGAGACCAAATAGAATCTACTATACTCGCGCAAGCAAAGAAATAGTAGAAAGTTTGAAATTCAAATTTTTAATACAAATCAGCGAATAAATCAATAACAGCTGATCGGATTTTGAATTTGAAAACACTGAATTGATTCCCCTCTTCAATATGGGTCGATTGATACCAGTCATGCTTCCGTACGAGTTCAAATATGACGATAAATTCAATGTTCAATACAAATTACAAATTTAAATTTAAATTCAAAATTCGAAAAATCTAATACGGGGAGGAGAAAGGGGTTAACCCGGGGGATTTTTTGTGACCTTCACCTACTTAACTCTGATTGGCTCCCGCTGGTCATGACCTTGACCTAGTCATGACATTTGTTATGGCCCGGTAAGTCCACAGACTCGGAAGACAGTGAGAATCAACAACTTCACAACAGCAGCACACAAATACGTCTGTATTTCCCGATCGACAACAGTTTTGTGACACAACATAATTAGCTCCGCTCTGAACTGACCTCAATATCGGACAGCCAGATCGCTGAGTGTGAGAATAACTCAGACTGCCTAGCTGGCAACACGCGTCACACTTCTGTACAAATAAAGAACACAACCACAGCTGGCAACATGCCAGACTAGAGACTACTATACAAAACTAGCGAACATAACTATAATTAGTAACACGCCACACTACCCCCCTTAAAAGAGGCTATCTTTTCAACAATAAACCAAAATTATAAAAACAAATGTCGATAACATATTTTATCATAATCCGAACTCACAGTACAGTAAACAAAACATCGAAGCACTTCACTTGGAAAGTCCAATAAACGAACCGCAAAACAAATAAGTTACACATTCCATGACCTGCTCAAGGCATCAGACAGAACATTGTCTTTACCACGAATATGCTTAACAATCAGATTTAATTCCTGCAAACTCAAACACCAACGCATAAGGCGCTGATTGTCGTTTCTCATACGAGAAATAAAAGTAAGAGGGTTGTGATCAGTGAATACAAGGATGGGAAAGGAGGTTGAAGTAAGATATACATCAAAATGTTGCAACCCTAACATTAATGCCAATGCTTCTTTCTCAATAGTGGAATAATTCCGCTGAGCATTAGAAAACTTCCGAGCAAAATACGAAACAGGATGATCTACGCCACTATTGTCCTCTTGCATAAGAACTACACCCGCTCCAACCTCACTATCGTCAACCACTAACTTAAACTGTTGCTCAAAGTTTGGTGCTATCAACACAGGATGGGTTTCCAGCAACTGTTTCAACATCTCAAATGCTGACTGGCATTCTCCCGTCCACACAAAGGGTTTTCTCTTCCCCAACAACCTATGTAGTCAAAGGCATCGCGACATCTGAGAAATTCTTGCAAAACTTCCTGTAGTAGCCAGCCATACCAAGAAAACACATCAACTGTTTTTGTGTAGTTGGCTTCGGAAAGTCAATAACGGACTGAACTTTTGCTTGGACTGGTCTCACGATACCTCCACCAACCGCATGACCAAGAAAAGGGACAGACGCTTTCCCAAACTCAGTCTTCGCCAGATTCACGGTGAGGCTATACTTTGAAAGCTGTTGAAACACCATCGAAATCTGCTTGCGATGGTTCTCCCAGGACTGGCTGTAAACAATAATTTTCGCAACCTTCCAAACCAGAAACAACTTCCCGGATCAACTGCTGAAACGTCGCTGGGTCATTCATTCTGAAAGGCATCACCTTGTATTGATAGAAACCATCTGGAGTTAAAAATGCTGAAATTTCCCCGATCTGTTAATGGAATTTGCCAGTAACCTTTCAGGAGATCGATTTTTGCCATATGCTTAGCATTACCAATGTCATCGATAAGATCATCAATGCGGGGCATCGGGTAAGAATCACTTCTTGTTAATTCGTTAACTTTTCGGAAATCTGTACAAAACCGTACTCCTCCATCAGCCTTTGGGACCAAAACACATGGCGATGCCCACGGACTATTACTTGGTTCAATTATTCCATTCTCAAGCATGTATGAAATTTCCTTCTTCATTAGTTCCCTTTTCACTGGATTCGTGGGGTAACTCATCTGTTTTACAGGCTTCGCTCCTCTAACATCCACATCATGACACACACCCTTAACTCGGCTCGGGACATCACCAAACAGGTCACTATTGGCATTGATCAAATTGATCATTTCACTTGCCTGCTCTCAAGATAAATGAGAAGCCTTGTCTTCCAGGTTCTCAAGTGTGGCAGAATTCTTCAATATCATCTCGTATTCAGAATTCTCCAGCTTACAGACTCCGTCTACTTCCCTTTTCTCCTCGACCAAAGAGCACTGCACAACACTAAGAACCTCTCTTGATTCTGAAGTTTGTCGTTCAGTGTATTCCTTCAACATATTGATATGATACAGCTTCCTCTTCCTTTTAAACTCAGGCGTTTTAACAATGTGGTTCACATCACTTACTTTACTGTCTACCACGTAAGGACCACAAAACTTTGCCTGGAGAGAAATTCTTGGAACTCGAAGAAGAGCAAGAACCTGGTCTCCTGCGTCGAAAGACCTTTCTTCTGATTTTTTGTGATACCATCGCTTCATTTTACTTAGAGACGATTTCAGATTATCTCTTGCAATTTCAGAAGCCCTAAGCAGTCTATGCTTAAACTCGCATACGTATTTCAGTAAATTTGTTTCAATTGGTTCATTTAACCACATATCTTTCATAAATTTCAGCGGACCGCGCACAGTATATGTCTAAACACCAACTCAAAGGGACTAAATCGTAGCGATTCCTGCACAACTTCCCGAGCAGAAAACAGAAGAAAGCTTATGCCCTCGTCCCACTCTTTCACAAATTCATAGCAGTACGTTCTCATCATTATCTTCAAGGTTCGATGAAAACGCTCAAGCGCTCCTTGTGATTTAGGATGATAAGATGTGGACACACTTCTGTCGATTCCCAACTGACTGCATACTTGACTGAACAAATTTGAAAGAAAATTTGTTCCTTGGTCCGACTGTATTACTTTTGGCAGACCCACCAGAGTAAAGAATTTCAACAACGCCTTGACGATATTCTGAGCCGTAATTCTCTTCAAAGGAACGAACAGCTTCTGGGAAACGCGTAGAAGCACACATAATCGTTAACAGGTATTCATTCCCTGACTTCGTCTTTGACAGAGGTCCAACGCAGTCAATGATTACTCGATTGATAGGCTCCTCGAAAGCAGGTATCGGTTGTAACGGGGCTTTAGCGATAGGCGGATTCATTTTCCCAGCAACCTGGCAAGTGTCACATGATTTACAGAACTGTGATATGTCGGATCGTATACCTATCCAATGAAAATGTCGCCTTATTCTGTCAAGAGTTTTATTCACACCTAAATGCCCTGATATCGAAATGTCATGAGCGACAGGTAGAATTTGGTTTCGAAACACCTTTGGAACTACTATTTGATGTACTTCCCATCTCCAGCTTTCATCCGCAGGCATATCATAAGGTCGCCATTTCCTCATCAGAACCCCATTTTTGTAAAAGTACGCAACGGGATTGAGTTCAGTTTCTTTCTCAGAGACAGAGTTCACCCTCAAATCTTGTAGTGTTTCATCTTTTTCTTGTTCAGCAATCAAACTCGCTCTAGAAAATTTCAGTTGGTTCAGTGGTGTGTCCTGCTTAACAGAAAGAAAATTCATGAAAGTTTCAGCGAGACTTACATCTTCCGCTTCTTGCTTTTTTGATGCAGACCTGGTAATAGCACATGCAGAAAACACTTCAGGGAATTGGTTACACATTACCTCCGTCGTCTCGTCAGTTACAGGATTTTGACTAGTTATCGGGCTGGCCACTACTTTATCACCAGCCAAATCATTTCCTAAAATGAAGGAAATACCATCAAAGGGAAGTGATGGTCTCACTCCCACCCCAACATCGCCCTTCACTAAGTCAGAGTGTAAGTACACAGAATGTAAAGGAACATTAATCACTCCAATTCAATACCTTTTCGAAGTACGCTCTTATCAGTATGAGTTCTTTCTGACAACGGCACAGTTCCTTCCTGCAACAAGGATTGATTTGCTCCTGTATCTCTTAAAATGCTAACCGGATAACGTACCCCGGATGGTGTGTGAGAAATAAACCCAGATGACACAAAGGAGGAACAAGTCTTCCAGCCCGGTGTATCTCTCTCATCTGCTCTCTTAGAAATATCTTGGTTTTCACGTTGAACGCCTGGAAGTGATCGAACAACTGAATCCATTTTCCGCAACAGGAAGCGGTTAGTTATCTTGTGGCCTTTCCGTTTACAGTGAAAGCAAGTTACCATTGATATTGGGTTCTGGAAACGCTGTGGTGGTTGAAAAAAGGTCTGGATTGAAAACTATCTTGGACAGTGTTCGGGTGAACTAGAACATATTCATCAGCTAACTTAGATGCTCTACCTAACGTGTCAACTTCTTTCTCTTCTAAAACATACGGACGGGCTTTGGAATACTCAACTTAAAATCCTTAAATAGAACTAGCTGCTTCAAATTATCAAAATTCTCAGCCTTCGTAGAAGCACACCATCTGTTGAAGAGATCTTCCTTTTCCCTCGCAAATTCCAAATATGATTGCTTCTCAGTCTTCCGGTGATTTCTGAATTTCTGCCGATATCCATCAGGAACAAGATCATAAGCCTATAAGATTTCCTTTTTAACGGTCTTATAAACATCTGCGTCTCCCAGAGACAACGCTGAATACACCTCTTGTGCCTTCCCTTTCAAACCAGTTTGCAAAAAAAGGGTCCAACTCTCAACAGGACATTGAAAACCCGGTAGCAACTTTCTCAAACTGCAAAAAATATTTGTCTACATCTTTCTCTTGAAACGGTGGAACCAGTCTGATAACCTTTGCTACATCGAACTGCCTGCCTCCAAAACTATCGCTCTCTTCCTTAGACTCATTATGTCTCTTAAATGATAATTCCAACTCTTTCTCCTTTAAACGCAATTCTCTGTATTTTTCCTCTCTCTGAGCCTGCATGTCTCTTTCCTCCTTCTGAGCCTGCATTTCTCTTTACACTCTCTGCCTGCATTTGCATTTCTCTTTCCTCTTTCTGAGCCTTCAAACGAGCCTTTTCTAATTCAGAGTTCTTTTTCTGCTGTGACTCAATTCATTCTCTCAGCTCTACACCTGTCAACCCTAACTGTTCTCCACATGACATCAACTCTCTCACATCACCCATAGCTAATGCACATATACGAAAAGTCTCACGCACACTAAACCAAAGAACTACAATATCAAAACGCATGTAACTATCCGAATGATCACACTATAACCAGCTGTTTTAAAATCAAAATCAACTGATTCGGGCACACACTATCAGTACAATATACCAATCTCGTCCAAAATGTTTGTCAAAAACCGACCGTTCAACAGGAATAACGAAACCCAATCGTCACTTGATCCTCGATCCTTCTTCTCGAGCCACGTATCTTCTCCACCCGACGGTATCT
>JAUYWV010085003.1:0-15458 GCA_032274565.1 Nematoplana nigrocapitula | reverse complement strand
TCAGAGCGAAACGTCGCACAATATAATTTATTTTACTACAAAATGGTATTCCTTTATAATTTTAAAGAAAATGGAACGAGGTTCGAAAATTATTTTTAGAAAAACTGAACGAATATTTAGAAAAATATGCAAATTAAAATTGGACATGGAATTTAACCAATCTGCTTTAAAGCATGAACTGCTACCGAAGTACACCTTATAGAGTGAAAACAGCGACTTTCTTCCCAAATACTCATAAAAGGAAACTACAAATTGCGCACTCGCAAAAACAATATTGAATATTTTCCCGCCAATATTATATGTAAAAAAGAGTGAAGTATTTTATAAACGACATCAGTTGCGGAATTCATATATCATTCAAAGAATTTTCTTGAGAAACGATTTAGTTTCAATAGTTTTGCATCGCACATGACATTTTTCTTACAATTGTCATGGTAAATTTAAATTTGCGCACGTGAAGCGGTTGTTCAATTTATTCACACGATCTTATTGTATATATCTACGGAAAGATGAAAACATTATTTAAAGTTATAGCTGTTCCAAAACCTAATTTATATAGAATCGATTTTCTGGAAATCTAATCAATCCAATCCAAGAAAGATTTCTGCCTGATTGGCTCGGTTCATTTGCTGCTAAGAAATATTACTCAATACGTACTTGCATTTTCAGCACCGTTTGCAAAATGCATCTCTATTTCACGAATTAACTGTTGAACTCTATTTTAAAATCTCTCAAAACGCTACACATACGAGTATAAAATATATTTCGTAGTCAACAAACCAAAATTATAATTTTTATTTTGACTGACTTTATTTATGTCACTTTAGGTGATTGATTTCATTTCTCCATATTTTCAAGTAGCCTAGTAATTGTTTAAATGTTTCATTATTTGTTAATTTTTCCTTCAATGTTTTCACTTACACTAGTTTAAATGTCTGAAGATGATTATGAGACATATTTGAAACCGGTCACGTATATGGCAATAAATCTTCACCTTGAGCTTGGTTCTCCTCTTCTTACTATCGAATTAGTTATCCAAATGTGTCTTTGTTATCTGATCTTTATTTAATTATGCTATTGAATATTACAGCATTTGAAACTATGGAAATTATTGATTTCTTTTCGCAGCAAATGACTGGGACATCGTCGCCGAGAATTCCGGGTGTTTCTCCAGGGACGTCTACCAAGCGGGATGCAGCAACCCAGGATTCTTTTGAGTCTTCATCCGAGTCGGATGAGGTGAGAATTATAAAGAGTTAATTAAAAATTGTTCAATTGAGATGAGAACTTCAAAGGTTTATTTTAATCTGTATTTCAACTGACTGGATAATTGATTTTTTGTGGAGAAAATTGATGTGTTTTAAGAAAAAATATCCTTATTTTACAAATTTTATACGAAAATAAAATATTTCCCATTATTTTTCTCACTAGTAAGGATTTATTTTGTGAAATTGCCGGTTTATTTCACGTAAAAGTAGTTTCAGTTTGGAAATAGTAGTCCTTACAATGGCATAGCGAATTCTAAATTTAAACCAATAAACGCTAACCAAACACTGTGCTGGCTATGAATACCTCACAGAAGAATTCTGGAGGCATTACGCCAGTCACATAGCCGTTCATCGCGGTCCATCATTCTTAACCGGATTCATCAGAAAAGAGCACATTGCCCCAAAATTCCGTTACCAATTTTTTCTTTGTATTTCTATAACATTTGCTTAGTATAAGTTCTATTCTACATAATGACAGTCGATTAGTGAAACTAGTCCAGGCCGCATGCGATAATACAAGAACAAGAGTCAGAACCGACCAGGGCGACTCTGAAGAGTTCAGAATTGACGTAGGACAACACTAAGGATCCGTCCTTAGACCACTCATGTTCATCACAATAATGGACACATTAACAGATAGGAAGCAAAGTCAACTATGTCATAGAAGCTCAACTTCACTGATGACATCGTACTGCTGGCTGAAACTCATGAAGAAATGCAGGCAAAGGTAAAGAAGTGGCAGAAGACTGAAATGAACACGGAAAAATAAGAAGTGATGGTCTCAGAGAGAAGTGAAGATGCGCATATGACATTAGTAGACGAAGCCGGCAAGAAACTTGACCAAGTGAAAACATGCAACTACCTTGGATCAGAAATAGATGCAGAAGATGTTTCAAGGGGAGGGAGCTATCAGGAGTAATCTGTGATAAAGAAAATGCCGAAGAAACTAAAGTGCAACATCTACAAAACTATTGTGCTCCCAACCCTATCTGCATTGCAAAAAATGGAATTTTTGCTTGGTGTTCTCAGTAGACACGATTTTATATTTTCGTTAACAAACCCGGAACGTGTCTATAGGCTCTCTAGACATAAAGTATGATGCATAGGTGACCCTGCCAAAGTACAGACACTCCTGCGATACACTTGTGCAATGGTCAAGCCAGTCCTAAGTTCTACCTAATTGGATAGTTTAAATTCGAAGTGAGGCGATAAAATTGTATGTGAAATATGAATTCCATTTTTTGCAATGCAGTGTATATAGAGAAGCATTCTGGTCAGTTATAAGGAAATAAGAAGATCAAATGAGACGTAGAGAGATGAGAATGCTTAGATGGATTGTGGGAGTTTTACTGAGGGAAAAACGACGAAATGGAGATATAAGAAAAAGCTGTGCTGTCAGAAGAGGAGACGATAGAGCAGCAAAGATAGCACTAAACTTCGAAGTGGGAGGAACAAGAGCATACAGAAGACCCGAAGATGGAACAACTGTGTCACGAATGACCTGAAAACAAAGGTACTCCAAGCGGAGGACGCCATAGACAAAGGAAGATGGATACGCTTGATCCGAGCAGCTGACCCCAGAGTGAACTGGGAAAACGGCTGAAAAAAGAAGAGTTGCTGCTTTGTTGGATGCTATAATGTATACCAACATTGTTTTTTGTGGTATGATAATTTCAACTAGACAATGGATTGCTTGAGATGATTATTTTTACGGTTATAGTACTTACGAACTAATTTGTAACCGGTTGCCGGCATAGTAAAATGCAGAGAGTTAAACCGGTTGTTGGCATAGTAACAACAGCTGAAATTTGTAAACTTATAAAAATAACAGTTAAATATAGCCCTTCCATTTTGCTTCTGTTTTACTGAATCGATGTTGCCACTTGCCATTACTATATTCACTTCTATATATCAGATAAGCGGTGTGAGGGAAAATTAGACTTCTGTGGGTAAGCATGTGATTAGCGAAATTGTTTTAATGGTATATATGGCTGTGTTACAAAATTGTACATTGCTATCTTCCGAGACAAAGTCTATCTCCAAAATTGTAAAAGAAAAATATATAGAAAATACGACTATGTATAATTTGCGACCCTTTTCTTCAACATCAGCTTGCACCGCTAATTCTGAGGCCTCATTAATATCATCGTCAATAAGTGAAAAATTTAAAAAGGCATTTTACTGAACAGCAGACGAAGTCGAGAATTGGAAAAATCACGCCTTAAATTACAGTGTATATGTACGCTTAGGCCTTAGCAATGGGGTAAATATCTGAACTTTCCATCTTCAGTTCGAACTCTAGATTTTGAAGGTCGAACGCTTAGGTTCGGAATTGATTTAAACGGCCTCAGAATAGAAATCAATCGTATTTGTAACTCGCTATTCAATAAATGCCTCAGCATTCACAATTGAAGTTGTAAACGATTTGAAAACTTGATTATTATAAGGTTGGCATGATATCGAGATTTATGGTGAAATTGCAATACCTAATTTTGGTGCAAACTGCAAATACACCGTATAGTTGCAACAAATGGGTGGATGACAGAGTAACAGTGTAGCCGACGAAATCTTCATTGAAGCGAGTAAATTAGCCCAAAGAGAAGTGGTGCGGATAATTAGTGACAGTGTGTCAAAGAAGGAGTGTGGTAACTTCGCAGGAGATTTGGCTAATTGTCCCTTAACTAACGCGCTTTCCACCCATCAATCCGCACACTTTGGAACAGTGGAGAACTTTGAGAATTTGCATACATCATGAAAAACAATACATTATAGTCAAAGAAAACTATTTAATAGTACAGAACCACACTCTTCTCAGTTCACAAGAGTAACAATTAAGTTGACATGTATACATAATTATTTATCATAATCACCGAAAAATTAATATACAAATTTATTGTTGTCGGAGCACTTTTGTAATAGACATCTAGTACCTAATCAGCATACAAATAAGCATTATATAATAAACATACAGATAAACTGTGAACGATGATGCATTATTCGTCTAAACTTGTCTAATAGATAGCGCGGTGGTGTAGTGGTAACGCACTCTGCGCGTTTGACACAAAAACACCGAGATTTCCTGGTTCGATTATCGGCTAGGTCAACCTTTCATGATTAATTTGAGCGGCTGTCCAAAACCTAGGTGAGTGGCAGCGGGCTCTCGCTTGGAGACTCGACAGGTGGCACAGACCGACACTCTGAGGGAGCCAGTCGCCTCACGTTAAAAAACGAGACGGGACACCGATCATGCGCTCCATTACCTTGACTATGCACGACGTATAAGGCTCATCGGCCTGTAGGACGAAATAGCGGAGAGAGACTTGCCTGCCTTGGGAAGTGGGATTATGGTAGCGTTCTTCCATACCTGAGCGCACTTCCATTCCATCAGGGATTCGTTGAAAATGTCTAGTAGGAGACTTCTAGCTACCGGACCCAACGCCAGATAGAACTTGGGGGATATCATCTGGGCCAGGCGCACTAGTGCTGTTGACAACATGTGGGCTGCGGAGCATGTTCTTGCGGTTCCTTTCTTCCTTACGGAAGGTCAGCTTGCTCACTTTAGCGTATTCCATGGTGAAAGTGTCGACCTTGGCCTTGTCGCTGCAGATCGTCTTGCCGTCGACCACCAGTGCCTCGTTGGGGCTGCCAGAGACCTGGTGAAACTCCAGGTCTTCTTGGCGTCTGGTTGAAAATCGATGCCTTCCAGTTTGGGGGTGTTGTTGTTGAGGCGGAGCATGGATTCTTGTATAACGCAGATATCCACTGGGTCTTTCTTGACGAGATCGTCCAGTTTGGCAAACTTTTTCCTGATGCCATCCGCGTTCCACTGGAAAATCCGGAAATTCTTCCTGCTTCTAGCGTTCCATTCTTCCGACCTCACCATTGCACTGGGGTTACGTCTTGGTGCACGTCACGGTTGTCGGGCTTCTCCACGCATTTTTTGGCATTTGCAGTTCCCACTTCTACATACTGCTATTACCCTGTCTCTGGTGAGATCTGAACAATTCGTGGCCTTGTGGCACCTGATGGCCGCCCGGCCCTGTGCAGTGTGATTTGGCAGTGGTAGTGCTTGCGCTTAACGTCTCGTCGGTTCCTAAAATCGCTTCACATACCTTTAATGTCTTTACCTGCAATCGACTGCTGAACCGGAGGATTAGGGCCCTTAAATTAGTCAACAAAAAAGTTATGATGCTGGAATAATAGTCCAGTTTCAGACTTTTTCAATAGAAAATTTACATTATTTGCCTACCCACATTTAATATCTCAATCATTTGTCAGTCAATTTTAAATAAAGATTTGATTTGTAGACTATCAAGAAATATTTTTCTTGAATGCATAAATATATATTTAACTTCTGTTAACTTTGGTTCATTTACCAACTTAAATCGACAAATATGTAGTATGGATTGTCTAGAAATTTATATGTATGGTATTTAGAGAACAAAGTGAAAGAGCAACTATGTACTAAAAAAGCAGTGTACAATTTACAGGCGAGCGACATGTGATATAAAAATAGACGGTTGTTCGTTCGTGATGACTTGGGATATGATTGATATTCAACCATTAAATAAATTCTTCGAGGGATCTATATTCTATAAACTTTCCATTTCAGACGTACTCCGAACAATTCCCACACTGCAAAGGGAGTGTAGCTCCGTCTGCTCAAACTGTCGATGATCCAGATATCGTCGCATATGGGGAAAAACCGTCTTCACTGAGTACTGCCTTCGGCTCACCACGATACTACAAACTTGTATTTCAAGAAAGAGACAGTGAAACTCTCACTGCAACAACTCCTTCGGCAGAAGGAACGGGAAAGAGAGACTTCTCTCCCTCCTCCTCAAAACCTGATGAGACCCAGGTCGACAGTACTTCTGCCGAGTTGGACGACTTCTCTAATATGGATTTCAGTCAGAATCCACAAAAATCAACCTCTCTGAAATCCTCCACCAAAATCCGTAATCGTAGCCAAGTGATTCTGGGCTCGCGAACCCTTCCTCTGTTTTTGCACAATTCCGATTCGGTGCAGCACCCAGACACAACACCGCCTTCCTCTTCGACTACTAGAAGCGTGGAGAAGGAGCCGATGTTGGAGACATCGGTGGTGAAAAACGCCGCTGAGATTGTTATAACGGCGAATCAGTCGAATTCTTTCAGTCGTGACGACGGCTATTCGTCGATGTCCTGCGACGGAAATGTCGTCTCGCCGATATCCTCCCGCCGTGAATTGTCCACAGTTGGTGAACAACTGGCCGAGGACAGCGGTTCAACGACCGCGCAGACGAGCAGAGGGGCAGGCATGTATTCAGCAGAACCAGTCTCCAATCTGATGGAGGCCTCCGTGAGTAGCGATGTCTCCACTATATCGGCTGTGTCAGGGTCTAGTCTGGAGATGACCGCCTCCCTGACGGCGGCCACGCTCGAGCTGAACTTTGAGATTGAAAAAGACGAGAATGATTGTCCGGTTGCTACCAGCCACACAGATAAAATAGTTCCGGGCGGTGAATTCGAGAACCTGAGGCACAAATTTGAGGCTGCCATTTTGCTGAGGAGTGGAGTACCCTCGAGCAGCCAAACTACTCATCCGCAGGAGATCAAGGCTTCTAGTCAGGAAATCCTTCAATTAGCCAACCTTCTCGAGTCGGGATCTGGAAGCAAAGTGACCAACTCGCCAGAAATTGTATACAGGTTAGTCGAAAATTTCTTTTATTCATTATTCTCGAGGGTTGTATGTAATAGAAAAGGTCACCTTTTGGCGATGCCCATGACGCGACTTCTCCAACCCGAGCGATTCGGCACATCTTCCCTTAGCTGTGTGAGTCAGAGTCCTGTTGCTTCCTTCACTTCGTCCAACGATTTTGTTCTTTGTCTTCCTCTTCTTCGTTTTTTTCGCATTTCCCAAGCATTACAGATTTGTCTGGCCCGTTGTTTTTTCATTACATGCCAAAAGTTATAAAAAATTTGTTTGAGTGCCATGGAGATTGACGGCATTGTTTCTCCAACTTCTTCTACTATAAATGTGACCTGCTTGGCTCGCGCAGTGGTAATCGCGCTCGCCGTCGTCATCGCCATCACGGTGGTGACGCGGGTTCGAATCCCACTGAATACACTATTTGCAGTCTGGTTGATCCGCCTATCTGGAGATGTCTACGTGATGTTAGATTGTGAATTAACGTGATCTAACACCTCTCCAGTTCATAAGATTGGTGCAAACCCTCCAGGTGGACTGAATGGTGTCAATAGCTATAGCAGGGAGGTACAATGTCACCCGCCCGGAGCGGTGTACCGACCCCGAGTAGGGCGTCAGCCCGATTTGAATAAATGGGTGACAACTTGCCAACGCTCCTGCTGGGATAGGACAGCTAGTGATGCGGGAAATGAAAAGATAAAACTATAAATTTGTTCGTTATTTTTTATGTCCAAGGGACACAAGTATAAATATCAAACTATGATCTTCATGCTGCTCGTCAACCACAATATGTGTATGTTTGAAGTACTCTGCAAAGGCCCTCCATATGACCTCATGAAGCGTTGAATAAATGAAAGTGGCTGGGATCTTCGTCAGTAAGGTGTCCAGATAAGCCCTTCATTCTTTGAAAGTGGGAAGATTATAACCGATCCATAACGGAAGAACATCGTCACCTCAATTCGAGTAAGACCGCGGTGACGAGCGTTGTGGCGCATCTAAATGGACCGACCATAATATAAACAAATTAAAAACCACATTTATTAATGAAAATTAAAATGCAATTTAAGAGCTTTCGACTCCACCTAGAATCATGATGTGTACAGTACTCAAAATATTAAAAATAGTTTTCTTTCTGTTAAATTTTTATATTTTTAACAGGCGTTTATTCTATCTTATAAATTTCATTTAATTTTATTCTGTAAATATTTTCTTTCTCTCGTGAAATTATTTTTAATTTTAGATTTACATTTTTCTTTTAATATACGTCATTTATTGTTTGCACTTATAATATGACAAACTAATTTTTTTTCCCTTCTGGCATTAATATTGTTGCCTTCAAGAGATGAAACATCGTAACTCTATATACTATCCACTTTGATTTTTTTACCTTCAGGGACAAAAAAGCTCGCTATATCACCTCAACGCGCAAAAACGAGCGTACCTACGGCCCGCTAAGTAGCCACGACCTCGAAACCTACGTGACCAAACGTCAGCTGGTAACCAAGGCACGGATCAATTCGCTGGAAGCTGAAGACACCTACAGCGACACGGAGCTCCTTACAGACAAATTCAATATCACTTCGGAGACAGAATCGGATTCCCTGGCCGAGGATATCAGCAGCGAGACCTCCCTGAACTTGTCCACAGCCGAGGGACCAGAACGTGTGCTGGAGACTCCCGCGCGTTTCAGCACTGCGAGTTCTCGAGTTTCGGTAAGAATTTCGTGTGGATTTCTTGTGAATGGCGTAAAGTAGTCGTATTTTTTGTTTTTAAAATAATATTGTTTTCGTCAGCACCACTATATAATTGAAAAAACTCGTTGGAAAAGAAATCTGAGTTCTGTTGGTGAGGCTAAACGTGAAGAACAAGAACGTATTATTTCTGCGAGATAGATAGAATTCAAAGGTCAGACCGATTAGCGGAAGAGGGAGGAGAAAAGAGCAGAACGCCCCTGTGCATTACAGAGCAGTGAATGTGACCATAAAGCAACACGTAAAGATGACGCGAGAGACAATGAGAAGAAACAGCAATGTGGATGGAAATGAAGGCAGAACAGGAAAGACCGCTGACCAGCAAGGAAGAGATACTGCTGGCGCAAATGAGAACGGGGCATTGGTACCAGTTTGACAGGTACCGGAAGAAGATCGGGAAAGAAGAGAGCGATTTTGCCGAAGATGCGAAGAGGAGACAGTAGACCTCGAACACATCTGTTGTGAAAATGTCGGCTACCTTCAACAGCGAGAGTCCAGACCAAGAGATAAACTGGGAAAGTGACGTGCTGAGGTCTTATACTTGTCCGGCTTCACGGACTCTGTATAGCAGCCGCAGCTGATAAAAAGGGGCGGGAAAAGAAGAAGAAGGAGAAAGAGAAGTACAGTACATGATTGTATTGTTTAATATCTTTTCACTTAAAGTATTTCGCATATAAGAAGAATATACGGATTGCCTGCGCTTATTTGCTCTTGTCCTTCCCTTCAAATTAAAAGTATATATATGTAACCCATCATTGCTTTGTTTCTTAACTGAGCATGAAGCATATAAAAACGGTGATAAAAAATATTTTATTTAGCAATATTTCTAATTGTTCAATAGCGAGAACAGCATATTACTAGAGCAGTAGTAAGTTATGGAAAATTTCTTTCTCATGTTGTCATTGGTTCCGATTTTAACGTACGCTGTCCTGGTATAATATTAATGTCACTGACTAAAACATATTGAAATTTTATCTATATGACTATATAATAATTTGATTTCAAAGTTCATCGATTTTACCAACTTTTTAATTTGGGTTACATAATTATACATTCAGTGTGATGTGGTAAGTAATAAACATTATGGACATATGTCTGGCGACATAATCACCCATTTGTCAATTATCCTAGCGCCTGTGTGCAGTGTTCTTCTCTTGGTATACACTAACATGGAGTTGAAAACAATTTCTTGACGCAA
This sequence comes from Nematoplana nigrocapitula, assembly GCA_032274565.1. Classification (NCBI taxonomy): domain Eukaryota; kingdom Metazoa; phylum Platyhelminthes; order Proseriata; family Nematoplanidae; genus Nematoplana; species Nematoplana nigrocapitula. Next base: position 5,552 of record JAUYWV010085003.1, on the reverse strand, counting down.
GGCTCTCATTGTTGCTTTTCTATTTAATACCTGCTGTATTGAATTCGAACTGATCTCCTCACTCGTGAATACTTTTTTCAACGCAATTAAGTCTAGATAGTGGTTATATTTATAAATTTTAAGATATTCTTTTCATTTTCTGATCTACTGTATAGTACGCAAGAACGTCCATGTCCTCGTCTAAAGCAAAGTCGTCACCACCAAGAATATCTCCCTTATTCGGTGTGATTTCCCCTCGAGAGGAAGAAATTGTGGTGAGTAAACCTAGATTACAGTTCATTTCATATTTAAGATAGTTGTGTGTGTACACGCTGGAGAATTTATATATTCTCCCTTCGCTGTCCGACGAATCACATCGGAACCAAAAAGGCGAGATGCCTATAAACCAAGTGAGAGGGAATAGAAAATCTTCATTTTAGCCACGTTGCTTTGCTTTTATTATTTGAAAAATAAGAATAATTTGACAATGAATCTTTCATAATCATCATCATGATCATTATCAGGTGGCATATCCGATTCGGAGGTTTGCTACAACGTACTGCTAGCCCTTTATTTCTTGTGCTTTTATTTTGCAGTCTTCCATCTCCAAGTCTGTCCATTTCTTTATATTGTCTTCCCATTTGATCTTCTATCTACCACGTTTTCTTGTACCTTCAACGTTGCCCTCCAAATTTGTTTTCATTATACTGACTTATTTCCTGGTTTTATGGCACAGCGAATATTGTCCGCATCTCTGACCGGTTGTGTTCGTTTTGCCATCAGACGGTATCTTGCGAACCTACTCACAGTGATTTTCCAACCGCTACGATCTTGAGTCCAGCTCATAACAGTGCTGATCTCGACATTTAACAACTTTTAGATGTTGTCAAACCATTGGGTTTAGATGTGACCTATCTATCTTCTTCCTTCAGTAATCCAGTCGTGATTGTTTTGTCAAGACTATTATCCATCTGTTCTTGCCACATGCCCTAAAGTATTACGCACGACTTTCCAGACTATTAGGGTTACCTATTTCATTGAAAACACCTTCTTTGATACGGCGATCTCTCTACTTAGCATCTAGTAATTGTCTGCAAATCCATAATTGGAAAGTATTAATTCTTTTCTAGTCTCTCATGATCAAGGTCCATAATTTATCGCCACTGAGTACTTTTGAGAAAACTAAGAGTATATTATCTGTTTGGTGTTCTTTGTGCTACCAAATTTCTGTTAATAACCCCACGACAACACATCCCATACCACTTATGCTATCGCCCTCCTTCTTACAGTCAACATTAAACACTATTTCTTGTAAGCTACGCCGGGATAATTAGTGGTGTATACTGTAATTGATAATAGGTTTGCATACTGTGCATATGGTCGTAGAATTCTGTCCAATATAGATAAACTGCTTGACTTGCGTGATACGTGCCAGTGCGCTGTTTGTTTGATGTGGGGCGTCTGATTAGTCGCATTCACGTATACTTCTCTGAACTTTCTTATCAGTATAGTACGTTTGATTTACACTGCTGTAATAAATACATTTCATTTCATGCGTGAAATAGTAAGTTTAGCTTTGTTAATATCAATTTTGTGAGGAAATGTGTATATGTATTTGGAATTATAGAATTTAATCCGTCTTACAGAAAACAGCGTATCTGAGTTTCTCCTGCATGTAATACATATAGTCGAGTTCTTTACAGATATTCACCGAGTGTTCTGATTCAGTTTGAAGATTTCGGAAATCAGAATGCTTTCCGTCTGTTGGATAAATACCGCGATCACTATTGCACTTTCAATGACGATATTCAGGTAAATAGCCCATCTGCTTCTCTACCTACATCAGTTTCCATACGCATCAAAGGAAAAGTCCTTGAATTTGGCTGTTTTTGTGATGGAATTTCATAGTGTGATGTACTGTATGTGGAGGCAGAGAAAACAGGAAATTTTAGGGAGCTTTGTATAAAAAATCGAATGTGTTGAGAGAAAAGACTTGCTCGCGTGAAGCAGAAAAAAATAAAACAATTATGTGATGTCATTACAAACAAAAAAGCTTCGTTTTTCAGGGACTAATTTTGTGAAATTTGTAACAACTTTAGCATTATATATTCTTATCTCATTATTTCTAATTACTGTTTTCGACTGCAATATGTACAACTTCAAACAATATAGTACTTGTTATCAGTGTTTTACATATTATAATTCATGTACATATTCTCGGGTTTTTTATATTTAAGATAAAAATGATACTGACGTAACCAGATATGTAAAATAATATTAGTCTCTCCTAGATATGAAATAAACAAATAGCGGTATTGTTTCAGATTGGATGACAATAAGATAAGTTATGTATCTAATCGCTGTGAACAATAAAAAATGGGACCTTTAATATCTGAATAAAATATAGTTGAGGGCAAAATTTGTGAAAATGATTCTGAAAAAAGCGTACGAACCATGTATCTAATAGTTATAGTAGTTTTCAACAAGACTATTTCACCACTTTACTACGTAACATGTTTCGTTTGATTTATTTCAAAGAGAACTATTTTTGTTTCTTTTAAGGGTACGGCCTCAGTTACGGTGGCAGGTCTCATGGCAACAACCCGGATCACAAAATTGAAACTTTCGGACAACATTTATCTCTTCCAGGGTGCCGGAGAAGTGAGGAGCCATTTTCTCCTTTCTATGACTATTACAGATCATTGACTGCTTTATTTACGCTTGGTGTTAATGGTGGCAACTGAGTTTTGAAATAAGTAAAATTTAAAAACTCTGTAAATTAGAGGAAAGTAAAACACAGTATACGAAAAGTCAGTAAGCAATCGGAAAATTAATTCTGCAAAATGTAAAACGGGGTAAATTTATATTTGTTAAGTAAATTGAATGGTAACATGAATTATGCATACTTCTTTAAAGAGTTTAGGATGCTTTCTTTCTCATTGATTCGAAAGCGTTATGATATTACGAAATTTCTTGCAGTATTCACATACAGTATATAACAGAATTACACCTCTACCGAAACACCAATTTGTTGACGTTTAATTGGTGTACGGTGAAGTATTCCCACAATGGATTCTTCAGTCGTTTCCCCGCAAATACATCTGAAACAGGCTATTGTAGTGTTCGCCATAGTAAACTTGCTCTAGAAACGTCACAAATTACCTCACTCTTCTCACAGCGTTTCAAACATTTTTACACTACGTAGTCTAGTGGTGGGGGTTATTACGGCTTGGTATTGGTATTTGATTTTCAGAGTTGAAGTAAGCCTGAGCTCGGGCATGGGTTATGGTACTCTGGTCTAGCTCGGGATTTTAAGAACAAATTTTATTTATATTGTCAATTGTACATAATTATATTTAGCCTTTTTGTTAGCCGTTTTTTAAGTTTTACAATTGCCTTCGCGTGGCCGACGGCTGTCAAAATTCGATTCATTTCCCGTTGATCTGACTCTCCAGAATTGTTATTATTTATTTATTCGTCGTTTAGCAGACATAGGTGACACATTAAGACCAAAATAAGCACTAAATTTTAATGTTTGTACTGATACAGGAAATACTTTGACTAAAAGGGAAGTGAAACAAAGTGCGAACGCTAGTTTGAATTGTAGCCGGAAAAATAAATTCCGCTAATATTTCAGAAAAAACAGGTAATTACGACGGTTAGTTTATAATGGTATAAGAGTTGTATTATTATTTATATAAAGCTAAATATATTCTACCATATATACATGTATATATGTATATATTCTACCATATATATCCCATGATCAGCTATGATAACCCGCTTATAATCAGTTAAATCTTTCTCAAGAATTTAATCTTGAAATCGTATATTTATAATAAAAACAATCAATAAATAACCTTCCCGGGAAAATTCTCAAATAATTTCCCTCCATTCAATAGAATCAATAAATAACTTCTCCGGATAATACAATTTGAATATTCGCTTCGCTTCGGGAAAATTCAGATTCTCCCTCGGGAATTCTAATAATGCTATGGTATATCATACACATAATCTCATCCTAAAATTAAATCTGGTCCTGCGCTCTGCCACATGCGAAAGCTAGGAACTATTTGACAGAAACTCAAGAAACGACATTCTGACAAAATGAAAATGTCTCCCTTTAGAAATATACGATTAATATAAAACAACATTTTTATTGAACACACGTTACATCTACATTCATTTCTTTGGACATATTCTTTAACGATGATATGGGTTCCTTTCTTTTCAGACTTTGGTTTACTACTCGATTGTGTTGATCTACATATAATAGTGAAAGTCTATGTTGGTCTGTGTGTGTGCCTGGCAAGAAAGTGTCAACTTCGTCGCATATCATATTTATCAGAATGTGATCAATGAATAGGTATATAACTATTATAGATTCAAATCTAATATTATCGATTATTGATCCAGTCTGATAAATGATGATATGCATATCGATGTCTTCGATCTCCGCTGCGCTACGGGATCTTATTTATACCTTCTTATTCAGAATGTATATAAAATGTAATAAAATAAAAAAGGATTTCCAGTTCTACATTAGCGTAGCGTATCTGCTGTATATATTGAAATAAACAATAAGTTCACAAAAATTAGTTATGCTTAACAAAAGACGTCAAACAATAAACCCGAACAAATTTCAGATCCAACACGAATGTGTTCATGCACTAACGAAGTAAAAAGTGTCGCATGACATTTGCACGTACAACTGATCCTGTTCAGACGAACGAAAATGGAATTGCTTACCAACTAATGCGGTGAAACATGGCGATTCAGTACTTCGCTGGTATAGTAGTTAATCTATTTGTAGGGCACATATTTGTGGAGAAAGTTGCCCCTAATATATATACATGTCCACTCAGCACTCTACTCGTACTGTGTATTTTTTTAAAAAAAACTATTGTAGACGACCCACGCACGAGGCTGAAAATAGCATTTTGGAGACAAATGGTCACGAATTAAAAGGCGGACACATCAAAGGGGACTTCATTGTGTGATGTGATTTTATCACGCAATATTATCTCGGGATATGTAACCGGAGCACATTAAGAAATGGTACGCCTGACAAAATCTAAACATGAGAAGTCTGGCATTCATTGCAAGAACTAAGTAGAATAACATTTTTTATCCCAGTCTGATAAATGTATAATATCTAACTCAGCTTCGCTTAGGAGATTCTGACTATGTATCTCCGAAGAAAAATAGTGAGACACCAAAATTTATCTAAGGATTTAAATATTATTCAAATACGCGATACTTCGTTTATAATTTTACAGTAGTTTATCCTACCTATAATTAGAGAAATGTATGTATGTATGTGTCTGACCGGTATTTTTCTCCCAACTCTCTTGACGGATTTGCATGATTGATGACTCAAATAAATGCTACGCCAATTGGGTAACATGGGAAAAATAGCCATGTGATGCAAAATTTCTAATTGAGAGGCCCACAGCAGAAAATACCAAAAAAAACATGTTTTTGCTGCGATGCTATATAAATCAATATGCCGCAGATAAGAAATTTGAATTCTGCAGTTGGCGATATGCTTCAGATAAGAAATTTGAATTCTG
>JAUYWV010084892.1:0-15461 GCA_032274565.1 Nematoplana nigrocapitula | reverse complement strand
AAGTCCCTGAACCTCAAGTTGCTGCGTCTTTTATTTAAAAAACGCCAGTAAAAACAAAAGAGCGCGGGCCGATTCGCTCCCCCCCCGGGTATGATAGGGTTAAAATATAAATGAAATATTCCATCGTTTGAGGAGAAATAATGGAAAGCTAATGCATTTGATAGCTTCTTTAATAAGTCGAAATGCAGATTATGAGTCTAACTTGTTTATAATTCGAAAAATAATTCTGAAAAGTCCATTTCTAACAAATGTGGGGCAATTACGGGCTATTATATGTCAAACAATTTGCGCAAGCCAGTAGTGACCCGTAACAAGTTTGGCAGGCCTACTTAGTACCCAATGTACATAGCTACCAAACCGCCATGGCAACTTCTTACGATCGATAGAAAACACAATTCATCGATTGTTCATGGCTTTCCTGTGACATTGCTTGTGAAGAAGCGCAAGAGTAGATTAGTTCAATGTCTAAATTTACGGAAAAATTGGATTTATTGACTATATCTGAGAATCCATCTTTGATTTTCTGTGATTTTTCACTTTTCAGCGATAATTTCAATCATGGGAATATATTGGGCAACTTCTTGAGACTGTGGTGAACAAGAGATGCTCTCGGTATTATTCGATGTCTCTTGGTGGTCAAAAGAGAGATCGCATGTATTAGCACCATTAGAGTTGCGTTTTGACAAACAAGAGGTAGTAAATCATACTAGCCTGACAAAGTAGTGAGAATGTTACACTATACTGTACATGCAGTTCACAGTATATAGTAGACTTAACCACATGTGCGAACTGTTCCTAAGGACGTTGAAGTCGATCGATATAGGCAACGGAAGTCTGATGTTTGCTATGGTGATAAATAAACAACTTGTCGCCGTCATTGATTGGCTGAGACTGACATGCGGGGAATATCCCCACTTCCCATATATTACTGTATTAAAACATGTAGTCTAATTTCCGGAAAAACATCTTGCAAATCTGATATTTTACCAGTCACTTGCTCATCTCGGAAAGCATATTGTAAATGCAATCTGTATGTTTTAAGAATGTATTACCAGAAAACACCCTACGTTTTTCAATTTAGATTATTGAAATCATTCTGCGAAAAACTTATTCTTCAGCATTTACACGCGACTACATTTTTCAGGTCTTAAATAATTACAGGAAGGGTTCAAGAAATCTCAAAAGCGAAACAGAAAACTTAGTTAGCATTGCCCCATAAAAGCTCTGTATAGATAATCGTGTTACAGACGAGAGAAGCAACACACGTCCGGCCGCCCAGATTGAGTGAGACACGTTTTGGTTTCGTTTGGGTTAGATATAGCGTTGGCCAGACAGACAGACGGAGAGGAGGCGGAATGAAGTAAATGACATTTTGTCCGGCCACTCTCGGGGGTAAATTGGCCGCCATATTTACAGGTCTACACTTGAATTGATTATCACAGCCGAGGAAGGAAGTTCAAACTCAATCTGATTTGTGCAGAACGAGCGAGCGGATGAGTGAGTGGTCCGTCCGTCCACACGCCCCTATAGCACGTCCGAAGAGGAGAGGACGAAGGTAGAGTGACTCGATGGAGGGGTGGTGGGATGTGGTGGTGGTGGTAGTTGTCGGTAATGGATCCGATACACTCTTTATGTTGTCCCCCTCCACTCCACTCTCTCTCTCTGTCTTCTGTTGCTCTCGGCTTCACTCAGTGAAGCAGAGTTGAAGAGCCTTTGGAGTACAACGAGATAGGGAGTACGTCGTCTTCGGGTCTCCCTCCCTCCTCCCTCTCTAGCCCCTCCATTTCCCCGTCTCCTCCTCCTCCTCCCTCTTCTCCTCCTTCACCGCGGCGTCGTACACGTCTCCGTTTCGGTTGGCACTTGGTGAAAGCTCGACAGAGGAGGCTTGAGTGCTGCGAGATGGTTACGTTGGTTTTGGTGGGGATTTTTTAGGAGCCCCTGTGCACAGAGTAGAAGCAGCGTGCACCGCACACACACTCTCACACACCGGTCGCTTGGTTGGCTGGTCCCCTCCACCTCACAAACCGCTGGGGACGTTAGCTGGAAGGAGAAATAAGAAGGGAGAAATAAGGAAGTGAATGAGGAAGGAGGTCAGTATAGAAGACGCGAGCGCGGGGAAATAAAGATGCCGACGCGGGTGCGACGTCGGCCTATTGAGGAAATTACCGCAAAGTCACAAGAAACCTCTCGAGTTGGCCCGCTGCTAATAGCAGGCTCCCCAAATCCCCTTTCGACTACTCTCCACCACCCACCCCTTGTTCGTACATTCGCGACCAGCAATCTGCTTTCATCATTTTCCGAAGTCCCACAAGGAAACAGTTTGTCCGGAAAGTGAAATTGCGATAACAAAGCAAAAATAGCGACCTGAAAATTGGTAGGGTTTGGAGCAGCAACCAACACTGTATACAGTATAGCAATTGCATAATCTGTTCCGGGAATATGTGCATTACATTCAAACACTTTTTAAAAACTGAATTAAAGTTTTCGTTTAAAAAATACATAACTTCCCATAAAAAATAAATAGAAATGACGTATTAAATCAAAACCCAGCAGACAGACATCTTCCCAATTTCGCCAGTATAAGCAGAAATCAATTCTGATTTATAAAATCTATATACAATGATTCATACTGTAGAATTGAATTCCGTGAAACGATTTCTTATACTACCCACTTGTACGTTCAATAAAAAATATTTTTTGCACAAATGATACTTCAGACATTAGACAATCGGTGATACGATGAAAATTAAATTTCTAAAACGTACTGTACTTTCAAAAGTACAAAGTAACGACATGTATCTCGCTTTTTAAAATTTCTACACAGCAAAAGAAAGATAATCCTTTCTAGATAAAACCATTAATTGACGTTTTATAAAATACACACTTGTCTTTATTAAGGATTGCCAATATAATTTAAAAACTTCTTCATATATGATAAATTCGATCATTTTGCCTTATTTCAAAATTGTTAGCTAATTCGCAATAGTATAGTAATTATAATTTTAAACGACAAAGTTGCCCAATTTAGACAGTTTTCTAAGTGTTAGATACAAAATGTAATTAAATAAGACCAATAGTGGAGCAAATGCCGCGCCATGGTCATGATGGTGGAATTTGGCAGTTGACACACGTTTAATCTTGTTGAATGCATCGGAATGAGAATAAAAACTTTTCCAAAGGGTATCCTAATTTTTCCAGCAATCTCATTGCGGTCATTAAGATTTAATCATTCACCATTGTTCCACGAAGAATATTTCATTTGATAAAATTAGAACTGTCTCCTTGTGAATTCGGAAGCACTGCTATAGATTTAATGGAGTAACATTTCCGTTGGGTTCATAGAGACAATTAGCTGTTTAAGGCGTTTAAGAGAGAATGACATTTTGCACGCCGTGTGGCGCGAAGGTACCTCCACATCAGCGATGGTTGCAGTATATACTCACTCACCTTCGTAGTAAATCTCCTTTCGTACGTTGCAGAAATCATTCTAAAACAGACAGAATAAAGATCAAGGCGATCAAGTTGTATATTTGAATTTGCTGCACTATGCGAAGTTTAAAAGATTTATGTAAACTAACTGAATTAAAACGGAGTTCTTTAAAGAAAATAAAGGCGCGCAAATTAAAATTGCACACTCTGTTTATAAATATATACCATATATTGTATTTAATCATAAAATCGCATTATGAACCCCTAAACCATATAGGTGCTGGTAATAAAAAGTACCCGTCATTTATTATTGTACAGAGTGCCTAGACACTCAAAAACGAGGAAATTTAATTTAAAGTGAATTTGAAGAATTAAATGCAACCGCCTCACAGATATTCACAAGCGACAGCAATTACAGTGAAAGTAGCTGCACTGATTGCTAGGTTTGAGCATCAACATATTTGGAAGTCTGTTAGGTTTTCGGATAAGGCACATTTATGCTCCATATATGCACCTCTTAATTCACAAAATGAGCGCATCTACCGGGCAGAGAATGTTAAAACAAAAATTGATCTCCTATATAGCAGAAGTCGACCATCAACAAGCCTCCATTATGTGGTATGGGTACAGTTTCATGGTATGGAAAGACTGAATTGCGGTTTATCGTTTATCACAAAAGAGAACCAGAGAGTATAATATCGCGAAGAAATTTGTCCCCAAATGTTTGAAGATTTTGGTTGTACGTCGTGAACGATCAGCAATAGACTTGGCAACAAGATTATGCAAGGGCACATACTGCTATTTCCATAATAGCCTGGCGTCGTCGTGAGAATACACATTCAATGACGGAACAATTTGATTGGCCATCAAAGAGCCCAGATTTAAATGTCATGTATTATTGCATATTGAGTCTTATAGTTTTTTCAAGTGAAGTCGAAGCGTACCTAGATCACCAGTGTAGACATTCTCAAGAAGCGTACCTAGATCACCAGTGTCGACATTCTCAAAGGTGTTGGGACAGAGAGGCTTTGGACTCTATACCATTACGAACAATCCAACCAGCTGCATCAGCATGGACCAAGCGCATGAATATTTGGGTTTTAATGCTCTTGGTGATCATTTGGAACATATTTGACATATTACCAAATATTATTACAACATTTGTATTAAATACATATTATGTAATGTTGTATTGCAATTGAATTTTCTGTTTGTTTTATTGATCACTAGCGTATTGCTGTAGATTGATAATTAATCTATACCTTCCGCACCAACACCTCAGTTGCCATTGTCGAACACCGAAATATGCTTGAATGGTCATGAAAGGCTAAGCTCAGTCTGAATCTCAAAAAGAGCAAATGCCTATACTCATTGGGAGAACAATTGAGGTTAACATTCCTGACCTGACCTCCACTAGTGAACTAAGATTGTTAGGTGTGACATTTACCAGCAATCTGAAGTGGAATAGTCATATTCGAAATACTAATTGAAATGCCTCTACTGCATAAGAATCCCCATCTGACAACCAGCTCAAGACAATATACTTTGGTTTGATTCGCTCCATATTAGAGTACTGCTCCCCTTTGTACTCATCGGCCTTCCCCAAAAGGAAAGTGCAGCTCTGGAGGCAATTCAAAGGCGTGCGCACAACATAATCTGCTCACCTAACTGTTCTTGCGCTGACTTCCCCCCTTTGTCAGAGCGTCGACGCTCAGCCTCCATCAAGTTCTTGAAATCATGCAACGAACCAGGCAATATGCGGCATAGTATTTGCCCTGGTACCTTCCCTCGATCAGGCAGATACAGTATATACAACCTCCTTCCTACACGCACGTCGCCTGGCGTCAATCTTCCCGCAAGTTACCCTAATAGCGAACTCCACCCTCCTTCAAAACATTTAGTATAATTTGTGTAAATTTTCTATTTACATTCTTGGTTTTTTTCACTGCATTGCAAAAAATGGAATTCTTACTGGCTGTTCTCAGTAGATAATCAATTTTATCGCCTCAGGAGTAATATGCCAAAAAACACGAAGAGTAAAAAATCTAAGTTTAAAAAATCAGAATTTCTGTCAATTTATGTAGTAGTCACAATTGCAGTAGTGAAAATGGAACGTTGGCAGGTGACCAACAAGGAGGCATGAACTAGACACATAATCAGACGGGAATGAATACCTTAGCCTATCAATGTAACTGAAGTAGCAAAGAAAGTAGAGAAGATATCAAAGAAGGCTAAGAATGTGACAGAACTAATAAAGGACTCCTAATTGAATATGAAGGAGATGAGGTTAGAGAGAGAATGCTATGGAGATTGTGGATGACGTGAGGTGTAGACCTGTTAAGAAGGCATAGCATTAGGTCAACGTCAAACATCATCCTGGGAGTTTAACAAGGCTGGTCAAAATTCCACTCTGTCAATTGATTAAAGATTTAATTTGGTAAGGTTCTTGAGAACCTCATTCGTTAATAGATTGATGTATAGCAATTCAGCAATCGCCCACTACAGATTCCAAATTCCAGAGAAACGGTAGCGATTAGCATTGTTATACATATGCTTGTTTTTCGCCCATAGGGCGCGGGTATTCTGCTAATGATTTTCTAAAGTCTTATATTTTGTGTAATTCTGTCTAACATACGATCTCTGTATATCAATTTAGATATACTCTCTGTGTAAAACAGTCTGACGACATAGAAGTGTACAATTTCAGTTTTTACTAAGAAATGAGAAAACCAGCAGTACCAACAAAACAGATTTAAAATTGCAATGTGAAGCGGTTAGTCCCGTGACAGCAACAAACATGATTCGGTATGGAAATCAGCGCAATGGGAGATGCTGGTACTATAAATAAACGACTGGGCTGTCTTTGTGTTTCTGTGTCGCTTTGAATCTAAAATGTTTCGAAACATTTCTCATTCAGAAAGCAAACATTTCTGTTTGTAAAGGTCGTGGTCTGTCAATTTTCTTTATTTTCTTAAACTTCAAACGTCTTTATATTCTATATTAGTAGTTCCAGTACGGCCTCCGAGTTGGCCGGCTAATCTAGAAGTGATTTTGCAGTTTTGCCGAATCACCCCAATAAGTTTATTGATCCCAGTCTGATAAATGATGACATGTGACCAAGTCGCATTGCAGCATTTGAATGACGGGGATGTTTGAATTCATGTCGTGTCTGATTGTTTGCTATGTGACCTATGTATGTATGTGTGTATGTTTGTTTCCATATTCTTCCGAAGCTACTGGATTGATTTTTTTGAAAATGTCCACGCAGATGCAGCCTCAGGCGATTTATATAAATGGCTACGTTTTATTCCAAAATCTGATGTACATGTTTGCAGATATTTACGATTTATTTCTCGCGTAATATAAAGTATAATGGGAAAACAAGACTTAATAGGTGACATTGTCACATGTTGATCCCAGTCACCAACTCGCCAGGTCAAATAGTTGGAATCATTTTGAAAACCAATTGTGCTATTTTATGACACTTGTTTTCCAGACACACAGACTAACAAAAAGAACTCTATACATGTACAGTAGATCAATACAATCGAGCAGCAAACTAAAGACTGGAAAGCAAGGGACACAGATCATCGTTATAGTATAAACCAAAAACAATTCATGTAGCGGTTGTCCCATAAATTTAGATTTGTATATCGACCGTATATTCCTAAATGGGAGGCGTTTTTGTTTTGTCATATTTGATGTGGCATTTCTTACTAAAACTTAACTTTATAGTGAACACAGCAACATAAGCACACCAGTTGACTCACTACTCAAATACGCATGAAAAGAATGTACAAATTGGGAACAAGCAAAGACAATATTGAATCTAAAATTAATAAGAAAGTATTGTCTGAACAGTAGCAGTTGCGGAATATACAGTATATATCATTCAAACATTTTTTGAGAATTTTTTTGGGAATACTATCTAGCCATTTACTCCCCTCGTCGGTGTGTATGTGTGTGTGCAAATTCTCAGAAATTTCTGTCCAGTAGTTTCGGAGGAGTATCGAAACGAACACACATACATAGAAGACAAACAATGAGACAACGACATGAATTCAACCATCCCCGTCTTTCATCATTTATCAGACTGCAGGATAAAACTGCAGATGTAAATATCAATGTCGTTAGAATATGTTACACAGATGGTATTTCAATTGATAATGGTCCAGATATTAACAGGCTATGAGTGTTATCGGATACAGAACACAACTCACAGGTTTATCCATATTGATATTCGTCCGGACTGATCGATTGTTCAGTCTTTGTAGCGGGCGGAAATTGCCCGCCATCCTACCGGAACGCGCCGATTTTGACATTCGAATAGTGCGCAATGATTTCAGCTGGAACACAGAAGAAAAGTCATCAAGCTTTTCTGTACTACCACTATAAAGACAAAGGTTAGCTTACTAGCTATAGGTTTTGTCGGTGGCCAGTTAACCATCATCATTTCAAATTCGACGAAGGTATATAGGAATACACATGCAATTTAACCAATAGAAATTTCATATTAATTATTTATTAATTGCCCGGTTGCTTTATTTGAATGTAAATGGACACAGTAGGAAATTTATGCTTTGTTGAGAAACAATACGTTAACAAATTAATCAATATACATCGATCGTTATGGTCTTTTACACTATGTTTTATGATTAAGTTATACACAAATATGTCTAATGTTGTCCGAATCAGTGACGTCAATTTGGAAATGTTGCTCATAATCTGTTACATGAAATCAATTAATAAATCAATAATGGGAATGTCTGTGATTGATATCAGTGATGAATTCACTGCGACGTAAGGCGTTCTTTCATCCACGCAGTTTCTTTGAGATCGCATATCAAGAACAAATATAATAACGTTTTGGTAGTATCAAAAGAGTCTCAAACGTCTCTTAAAACGGAACCTGCGGCACCCATAGGATTGAAAATTAATCAAGACATGCATGGCACATGTTGTGCCTAGCCATTATGTACATGCATATAAACATACTGTTTAACACATTCTACAGAAAGTATCGCGCAATATTCACATTACCTAAGACCCACTGGAATAATTCACATTTGAAGAAAGAAGTGGCTAATGAACTTCAGAGAAAATTCACAAAATGCAAAGGGTCAACTAACTGCACGAGTAGTATATAGGAATGATTCTGACTGAAACACTTTTATTGTTGGAGATGGGGCGTCCTTTGAGTATTTTTTAGGGAGTTTTGGTTTGGTTTGAGGAGGTTAGCACTTTTTTGTTTGTGTCTATGGTTAAATTCTCCAACGGGGATTTGTGTCTTTGGTCCCAACCGAAACCGACACTAGCCAAAAATACTCAAAATGCTTCAACAAGAGGGCCAGTCCCAAAACCGAAACCGTCCATAGACACAAGCAACGATGTTCTAGCTTCTACAAGTCTAATCGAAACTCACAAAAATTTAACTGAAAAAATGCACTAAAATAACTCCCCACCTCCACCATTAAAAGTGATTCAGCCAGAAAGAACTCTTCCTATACAACTGGCATATGCGAAGAAATTGGAACTGGAAACCTCATTTCAACAACCGCTAAGTATTGAGCCTTATAATCTATTGACGATTGCCCCTGCAGTGCTACAGTAGTCTCTATAACCAACCTGAGTTTCAGTAATTTCTACTGGTTGATTCAGAACGATCCATGTGACTGTTTCTTGGCAAGCCGGAAACGGTAATGATCCCTCGTAGGTCATATACTGAAGAGTTGATGGCATGAATGCCTTTAATAGTAGCCCGTTCAAACGAGTCATATCTCCTGGAAACGAAAGTAAAGATAAAATCACATCTGGTACTACATTGTATACTTCTTTAATGCATGAGTATATTTTGAAGTGATTAGACATTTACCGAAAGAACTTCTTTTTAAAATTGGACTGTACAGTATATGCTTTCTAAAGCAATCATCAATGCAGCATTTGGACAACTCTCTATGACACACAGGATGGCGGAAATTTTCAGATCAGACCATTCACACTGTTAAGTCATATACTTAAGCTTCAGGAAAGAATTCTGGATAAGAGGCTGAGGGTTACAGTGGAGCCATTAATCTGAGAAGAGCAACAGGGGTTCAGAACCGGCAGAGGAACTACTGATGGAATGTTTGCCCTTAGACAAATGATTGAAAAGAAGGTTGAGAAAAGAAAGAAATAGAAAAGAAAAAAATGGGTGATTTGGCTTTGTGGACCTAGAGAAATTCTATGATCCTGTTCTTAGAGAGTTAGTTTTCACTATACCGAAATGGATGAGTGTGAAGAAGCAGAAGTACAACTCATTGAAGGAATATATGGAGGGGCGCGAAGCAGAGTGGGGTGGGTTCAAATAGATCGGATGAATTTGAAGTGGGCATGAGACTGAAACAGGGAAACACTTTAAGCCCATTACTTTTCATTGTAGTAATGGACCTGGTAAACAGAAAATACGGAGGTGAAGTCACTGAAAAACCCATCTACGCAGAAGACCTGGCGCTACTTGCTGAGAATGCTTAAGAACTGCAAAAAGGTTAGAAGAATGGAAGTTTGAATTCGAAAGGCATGGACTAAGAATAAGCATACCTAAAAGTGAAGTGATGTGGGTTGAAGAAAATCATGAAGACCTAGATATAAAATTTAATGGTATGCCATTGAAGCAGGTCTCTGGTTTCGTGTACTTGGATGGGGCAGTTACAAAAGATGGAAGTACATATGGAGAAGTGAATAGAAGAGTGCAGGCAGGTGCGCAGGCATGGAGGCAGGTAGAAGGTGTAATGGCAGATAGAAAGATTGGAAGAAAATTGAAGGGAAAGGTATTAAGTGAATGTGTCGGAGATCCAAATGAAAAGGTTACAAATATACGAGAACAACTGGGTGAGAAGGATAACTAACGCAAAGTTGGTGGAAAGGAAAAGATTGGAAGGTATCAGAGAAGAAGTAGGCCTCAAACACACTCTTTCCGAGAGAGTGGTGCGAAACAGACTACTCCGGACTGGCCATGTAGCGAGAATGGGGGAAGAGCGGGGACCAAGGCGAACTTTTCTGGTGAAAGAAACGGGAAGTAGAAGAAGACGTCCCAGACTACGTTGAAAAGACGGTGTGAAGAAGGATGCAGGAGGTATGGAGAACTGGACCGAGGTGTCGAAGAATCGGGCACGATGGAGAAGATTAGTGACATCTCATTGACCTTACCTATGTCATACGTGACTATATTACTGTATATACTTATTGTATTACTATAAAATACTGTTTGCTTGTAATATGAAAAAGAAAAGGAGTTATAAGAAAATCATTCGGGTAAACAACAATATTAATTTTCTGGATGTAGCTCTGATAAAAAATCTTTTACTTTAAAACATTTTGAAAAGTTACTCCTTTTAACGCATACATTCAAAAGTTCTTTATAATCTTAGAGCTTTTCGTATTTGAAGTCACGTGTTTTCTTGTAATTAGGATGTTTTACTTCAGCTGGCTCGCTTTCCACCATTTCTATTAGGTGACACTGTGATGGAAAACTATTATGCCATATACCTATGTTTCTTAAAGATTGATGAAAAATGCAGTTATCTAAATTATGAGTGCAAGTACTTTTTGAAATATGTTTGTTTTTGCAAAATTTACGGAATTTAAACATACATGAATTTCTAAATAAATAAAAGTCACTGAAAAACGCAGAATATTTGGGCCTAAACGAATTAGCACTCTACTCATAGGCAGTATATGCACACACATGAATTATTAATCAGACTGTTATAATAACAATTGACAAATCAACAATTAGATCAATTAGAATATTTGGAAATCCGCTTTTATTTCTACTGTAGAATTGTCACAAGAGTCATCTCTATATATAAATGTGAGTTTTGTCTGTCTGCGTGAACGCGATGCCAGTCCAAACGCGGAAATCGTACAATGCCAAATTTTACGTCAACGTCAAACGTTCTCCTGGGAGTGACATAGAATATTTTTCAAAATATAATATTTTCTCTTTCTAAAAGTTGCAATTTTTCAACTTGGCAAGTTGCGTAGACTTTTCAGAGAATTTGTATAGATATTTGTCGACATGAAGTTGTATAGAGTGATCTATGATGTACTGTACTTCATTTATCGGATATATGACCTCATTGCACAGTACACGGCCTTTAAACACTGCTGTCACTTAGCGACAAAATCATTATTATTGCCTCAGCAACCTAGCGAGTGTACACTGTATGCGAAATTATAAGGCAAGAAGCTTTCCTTTCCTCCCAGACAAGATAACGCCGGGTATACCAGCTTGAAATATCTGTTAATCACTATTAAAATAGAAACTATATGAGAACTAATGATATAAATTAAAGTGAGTAAAAATTAAAAACTTTATGGATTTGTATTATATCTTGAAATATTTTTCAAATGCTGCAGAATTGACTTGTTGTACTTTCATCAGTCGAAATAAGAAGTCCCTCGGATCTATTATAGGTCGTTTAAAATCAATGCATTGTAAAGATCACTATGCATCCTGTTGACTATGCGAATGTTTTTACAGCCGATATTCGACTTCGCTGTAGCTGTACTTCCTTTTTTCTTCAATTCTCCACTTCCCAGCCATGCCAGTTCGTCTCTCCTGTCACTTTTTCTGTGTGTCTCAAGAATTGTCTGTGCAGTTATTGCATTTACCTTTTTTCGTGTCTTTTCCTTCTTTTCGTATTTTCTGCGCTTTCTTCATCCCAGTGGAACTCACCTCCTCGCTTCGCAACTTGCATCGGCCCGGCTCCTTTCCTCCATCTTCTTCTTATTCCCACCCTGTTCCCGCGTATCGCGGATAAAGGCGGACTACCCAACCGGAGGCTCGGTTCGCCCGATCTGCCTTAGGAATTTTCCAACTTTGAGTTCATCGTCCAGGGCCTCGGAGATACACTATGTCAGCTCCCGACCACCCTACTTTCTCTTGCGGTACAAACTTTTCACATCTGCTCTTGGGTGCATGTCTCTGTAAATAGACGTACTTCCTTGTCTTTCTTTCTGTCCATCGCTTTCAGTTCATCTTTCTTTAAACTGTACGGTACCAGCACTGTATTTCACAACCGCAAACTGTCAGATATTCACAACTTTTATCACCATACAGTCTTGATTTGAGTACTTTCTTCGTTCTCTGAATGCATTCTATTCTCTCCTTATGTGTCATTTTAATTTATCTGACTTAGTCTACTTCAAGTACATAGATCAAGGGACTTGTATGCATCTTAGCTTGCTGGTAACCCAATTCCCTTAAAGTGGTCAAGCTTTTCTCTCTTCACGTTGATTGTCAATACCAAACTCCATTCCTCGCCAAATCGTTATATTGTGTGTACCAATGATTCCATATCAGTCATTTCTAGCCATATACTTTTTCAAGGTTGAATCTTGCCCTTCCTTTAAAAGATGGTACCCGAAAAGTGCAGTCCCGCAATACCTTGGTCAGTGGATTCATTACTATCACAAGCAACAACGGTAATACTGACTTTCCTGGGAAGATTCCTCGTTTGATGTTGAATTTGCCAGTGAAGTTTCGCCCGAAGTGAATTTCGTTTCCGATCAATATTTTAATGTTCTTACTAGTTCTGTTGTCTCACGAGTGCGAGATCTTGTTCTTTGCCTGCTTGTAGTTTTTCTGTCTCTCATTTCCAGCTCCTGAGCTCATGTTTTGCAATGATTTGCTCCCATTAGTTTCAAACCGTTTCTGAGCTCATATTTGTCAAAAACATGAAAATCACCGACAGTAATGCAAATTTGGCTGCAGTTGTAGACTTTTCAGGTTTTTCAGTCGAAAACCATGTACAGTATGTTATCCGAACTCGGACCTCTGCGGTTTGGCATAGCTATCATTTGATGTTCCATTTTCTCTGCTTCATTTCTTTGCTTTTTAAGGCATTCAGGATCTTCTCTGTATTTCATTACACTGCATGTTGGTCCTACAAGTTGCTCCAAGATTTCTTGTATTTCTCAACATCTGGTATTATTTGCATATTTTTTGCCATTCATTTTTTCGTACAGTTGTTTTTTTCGTTGGTATCAAATAACCTTTGTATCGTTTTACTTTAGCAACTAGTGTTGTCACTTCTTAAACTGCTGTTTTTCATCATATTTTGCTTATCTTGAATTTATCTTCCAATCGTTTCATTTCCTTCTTGTTTGTCGACTTTTCCTTCTTCCAAGCTTCGAGTTTGTTCCTAATCCTAAATATTTCGTTACCAATCTCGCACAAACATAGACCAGTTTGTTTGTGTTCTGTAGTCATGTTGGTTTTCACATTCTTCAAGATGGATGAAGTTGAATAAATTTGCCAACATCAATGAGAAAGACTGCGTCAAAAATTCAATCTGTGACATCCAGTTTTGGACCAGTCAACAAAGTCCGACAATCACTGGAATTGGACCGCACCGTCAGGGAAGAAAGTGGAGAGAATTACGCTTCACTTTAACGATTTATTAAATTTCCCAATCATCTAACACACCTAACAATTATCAATGGGCTCATACTGGCGTATATAATTAAATCTAGACGACTTCAACGAGAGAGAGAGGATCAGAACTTTGTTTTAGTTTAATAAAGTGGTTCATATACAGATGAACGTACTCTACTGTATCTATGGCGGAGAAATAATAGGCTCCAATTACTCGTTTATTCAACAGTTTTTATTCAGTGGAAGTAATAAATCGTAGAATAGTACAAATTGTTTGGCCAAACAATAGAGAGGGAGGTAAACGCATAGAGTCACAAACTGTCAAAGAGGGAAACACCAGGATGTTGATGACAGAAAAATAATAAATTTAGATGACCGAATTTTTTTGTTTTTAAAGGCTTTCTCGAATTCACTGGTTGTAAAAAGCTTTGTCTTGTTTGGTCTCCGAAAACTTATACCGGTACGTAGCAACCCGGTAAAAATATCAGTTCAAACATTATCAAAATACCGGTATTAATTTGTAAGCCATCCAAGATTATTCAGACAATTAATAAAAAAGCCACAGTGAAATGAAATTCTATAAGCACTGTCCAGTTGTTTTATTTGATATGCAGACTACCAGTCGGTATAGTAATAGTTAGTCCTCTCAGGTCCAATTTTATTATAAAATGCTGGTTTCGATTTGGTTCTGCGGTATACTGTAGGCTAATACACGTTTTGATGTATGCGTGACAGTGTTTGTTTTCGTGGTAGTATGGTAGCGTAGTGTTTGAGAGTATAAATTAGAATATGTGTTAGGGCTTTGAGTTTTAGGATTACGGAGGATGTTATAGTGGAGATTTTGCGTATAATTTGGTGTTGGAATGGATTCCAGTTGTGATTTTTGGAGAGGTATAGTTCACTATAGTCAACTAAAAAGGTAGATGATCCCAAACAGCAGCCAACGACGACCTGACGTCGACTAAACGTCGAGTATAACGTCGACTTGACGTCGAACTTCAACGTTTATTATTTTTTAGCGGCACCTAAATTTTACTACTGGTTTAAAATTTATGAAAAATTGAGTTGATGTCTATCGTAAACAAATCGGTGATTTTTGGCAGAGGTCGGGCTCGAACCCACGTTCACTGGATCCAAATTTTTGCTGGTTCGCGCCTTATCTCATTCGGCCATCCGTCTCATGGTTGATAGACGGGTTAGGAGTTGATGTCTATCGTAGAAATTCGGGGATTTTCGGCAGAGGTGGGGCTCTGGATCCAAATTTCTTCTGGTCCGCGCCTTATCTCATTCGGTCATCCATCACGCGATGATTTAAAAAAAATATCTGAAAAACTTTCACTTTATGTATAATTCTATTTTTTCAAATAAATAATTATATTTATTTAAGCGAATAATCCGTCGTTGAGTAGACGACACAGACTTCAATATAGGTAGACAGAACACTGCTAATCTGTTACACGTAAGGAAAGCTTTATGAAGGAATTCCATTAAAATCAACCAATCAGAATGTCTGGGTGGTAAGAAAATGTCACACCCACTTCTTCTGCCGCACACCACGACTTAAAAATATGCAAAACTTGGTATATTTACCAGCGGAGAACTTTTTTATTTTTTA
>JAUYWV010084781.1:0-15463 GCA_032274565.1 Nematoplana nigrocapitula | reverse complement strand
GTCGTTAATTTTTTGTTCACCATACCTCTTTCCTACATCTGCTGTGCCGATTCCCATTGCACAGGTCTTTGTTTAATAAAAATATTTATTTATTTATTTGCGCTCTCTGAAACTTAGACTCCTGTCGTAGGTCACTCCCAAAAAAGTAGAGGTTTCTGTGTTCTTCAGGTTCTTCCCGTTGATATTCACTTCTGGTCTACAGTATATCCTTTTTCCTTCGCGTCCATTTTCCAAAAAAAACTGTTGTTGTCGTCGTCGTGCGATCGGGGAAGAGGACTACTCCTATACATCGGGATACCGCTTCTTGTGCTCCTCCCAGAAGCCGGATGCCTGTTCTGGATATATCACCAAGCTGCTGAGGATGTCATTGATATCCCATTTTTCGCCGAGGTTGTTGATACCAGAGCAAAACTAAAGGCAAATTGGAAATCAGCTGATGTTTTTACCTGGTTTTAAATAATAATTTAAAGTTTTTTCTTTCATTATTAAAAATTTTAAAATTTATTTAAGATATGCTATATTTAAAAAACATCCTACGTTTTTTTAATACTAATAAATTTGAGAGTAGTGTACCTCTGAATTTATTAGTCACTTCAACTGTGGTTTATTTATGACTAGGCAGATTTTAAGCCTCTATAGTTGACTCCGCTTTGATCCAAAGAAAGTATTTCACAACATAATTCTCCTCTCTGGGTTTTCCAACTGAATCATCAGAATAAATTATTCACTTGAATATTTGGTTGTTTCCTGATATTTTATTGCTCTATGTATCCCCCGAGCGAAGCCGGGTACCTCCTCTGGTATTGAAGAATTATCGTCACACAATCATTTTTGTGACACCCCATATTACTTAGGATGCTGTATTCCAATATCCGTTTCTAACCCCCCGCTTTCCCAGAAACTAGATTCTCCAGATTTTTATAAAACGTATTTTTATTGTCGCAACTTAGAGAATTATTGGACTGCCCCCCTGTCTCACTCCTATATCTAATCGAGATAGAGTATAGCGTGATGGACAGTTCTCATATCCGGTCTCATGGACTCTATATATGGAGCACAACTGCTTTGTTGCAGCATGACACCAGATCTGCGAACGAGCGGAAGCTCGATCTTCACGTGATTCCCGCCTGGCTGGACAATGTGACTGGGAGGGGAGTCGTAGTGAGTATACTGGACGATGGTAAGTACCCCTCACCCACACCTCCTCCTCCTCGCTGATCTATATGAGTACTTCCTTCAAAAAGGTGCATGTATGTAGCATGACAATGAATTTGCTAATGATTTTCTGATAGGGATGATTAATTGGCACATGTAGAATTCTCCAATTCTACAAATGAGAATGTTCAGTGAAATTAAAAGTAAAAAACAACTAAAGTCATGTGAGCCACATAGCGAGGAGGGGGCCAGGGGGCTGTGCCCCCTCCCCGATTATTTTCGTGCGACCCTAAGCTACAAATTGTGTAATTCAATTATTACATGACTGGGTATGCAGCTGTTTCAGTTCGTGGAATCCGTATATTACCAACGCATAACGGCAGAGCTGAAACCACTTATGTTAAAATAAGCAAGATCGTAGTAGGAATTTGCTGTAATTTTAATCTTAACAATTTTTGCCCCCTCTAAAATTGGCTTGCCCCCCTCATACAATTGAAGTATGGCTACGGGCCTGAGTCTAGAAGAAGAAATTTGTCAAAAGGGAATAATCACCTAATGACTAATTTAGAAAGTTGATCACTATAGTATAAACTACGCAGACTTTAAACGGTGTTAGTAGATAAGGATAAAAGAAGAAAAATCGATAGGTGGAAGGGAATTATAATTATATACTAGATGAAAGGAATTAAATAATATATGCTAGACAGTTGTCAACATCGCGAGGAGTCTAGAAATCTTTGCTAGAAAACCGAATACGGAAAATAATAAATAGAACATGTTATGTCAACCGGTATCGGCCGTTCAACCGGTATTTAAATAATGCGGGCGGTGGTACAGGGTCATCAGACAAGAAAACAATAACATGAACAAAAACATTGAAACGGTTAAGAAAACACTTTTAGAAAAAAAAAGCACCGTTATTAGTTAAAAAATACACCGAGAAATGGTCTTCGCACACGTTTATCCCTACCGCCTCGTGGATCGCCATCTGCAAGCCATCACATGCCGAGTGGATGAACCCAAACTGGTGATCATTTCCCGAACATGCCGTACAATCCAGTAGATGCGTGTAGACTGCACCCGGGCCTCTGCTGTGCTTGTTATATAGTAAAGAACGACCAAAGTCCATCTGATGACCTGTTGAAAGCGAAGATAGGCATTTCTGAAATCTGCTCAAGAGAATGACAAATCAATTTGACGAAGTCTGCCAGCCAGATTCTACTCAGTTCTACTTACGAAAATCTTCTTACGAACAGTACAAGAAATAATGCAAACTCCAGGTTTCTCACTACCAGGACCAGAAGGTGAAGAATTTTCTAGGAGACGGACGTTAAAGAGAAAGTTACTGTTAGAGGAAAATGACTACGAGTTGTTGTAAAAATGACAGTGCAAGTGTTATCACGAGGAAAACAATGTGCCAGGTAAGTAACGAATAAAAGTAGTTCAAGGTCAAGGAGTTGGGGTATAAAAATTGGATTCACTTCTGAACATGCTGAACGAATTAAATAAGTGGATGAGTGACAATGAGAGTTGTAAAATAAAAGTGCTTATTTATTGCTACTAAATTAATAACTTTACAATAACACTCTAAGCAACGAATTTGTCTTCCTGGGATCAACAATACACACCAAAGGAAGTAGTAGTCAAGAAATACGGAGAAGATTGTCAATGACCCGGACGCAGTTCAAGGAATGACCACCATCTTAAAGTGCATTATTGTCGGCAACCTCCTGAAGCTGAGGTTGCTTAAGGCTACAGCTTTTGACATTGTATCGTATACTGTAGTTGTGAATCCTGGTCGATGACCAAGGGTGACGAGAACAGAATAGTCGCATTCAAGATGTGGGCATGTAGACGACTATTGCGAGTGAGTTGGACAGATAAAAGGACAAATCGTTTGCTTCTAGAGAATGTCGGCACTGAAATGACTTTACTAAAGAATATTAGGCTCAGAAAGATGCGGTATTTTGGCATGCAATTAGGCAAGACGGGTTTGGACAAGAAAATCATCCAAGACTATTTTACCGAGGGAAGAAGATTAAGAGAGGGACCATCAATACCATGTACGAAGGACACCACAACCTGGACTGGGAGATGCAACAACATCGGACTTGGACATGGAGGACCTGGGGGACCTGACGAAGAAGCCGCATCGAGCCCTGCGGTACTGGAAGTAGTGGAGGCGGGTGAGACTGAAACCGCCCGAGGAATGACGACGACCACAAAATCGGCAATGGACAGAAGGAAATGGTGTGCTATTGTTGGAGCCATAACAGCGCTTATTGCGCAACCTGACCGAAAGAAGAAGAAGCAGGATCATTTACTAATAATTGTACCATTGTCTAATTACCACATAGCAGCGGTTTATGGTTAGGAATAAGCGAGTAGCATGCTGATTGGTTGTTTCTTTCCTTCATTTTTTAATAAACAGTGGAAATGAAACGCTATCCGTCTAATACCAACACTAGAAGGCGAACTGTTTCACGAGATTGCCTCTACCACCTCTGTTGATTATTTATTTATTATTTTCTTGTTTAAATACATCAATTTATCACACGACAGAGGCGTTCTCTCGTGAGCGTGTGCTTATCTGAAGTGACACACACCAAGACAAGTATATTACTATAAAGCCGTATTGGTGAATGCATTCTCCCCATGGCAACACGTAACATCATAGCAAGTAAATGTCTCAATAAAGCGTCCTTCTCGGAAAATACTACTGAAATGTTTAGCAGTCAGTAGTACAGGTAGATCTGATTTAAAGAGTTTGCAACATCTTACCGGCATACGTTTTAAGAGTATGGGAGCCATTGAGTTTCCCCAAATCTGCCTTTGCGACTCTCTGTGCATAAGAATTCATTTAGAGGATCATAGAAATCTTTTTCATAGAATATTCCATATAAAAAGTCAATAGTAATGGCAGCAGCACACAGTATTTAAATTTTCAACGCTTTTACACAACTTGCCACGTTAGCATTAAATTTCGCCTGACCCCTTGCATTGTAATATCCGCCCATCATAATTCATGTAAAAGACACGTGAAATAATGTTTGTTGTTGTTGTACAACGGGTCTCGTCAGGGATCCGGAGCTCCCTCAGATACGAGTCCACCGGCACGGATTCCTCTGAGAGGCCGTGCCGGTAGATACATCAAACTTACCCGGGCATACAAAGTGTCTCAGAAGGGATACCAAACCGTTTAATGAGGCTGTGTGATTAACATGCAACATAGGTAGGCACCAACCCTCACCCAAGCGGTACCCTCAATGGTGGTCGCAATTTAACCAAACGGCCGAAACTTTCACAGAACACCATACATATGCCCAAACCTAACCAAGATGTCACGAAACCTCGTGTATTCGCACCATCACTCAGGGTGGTCCCCAGGACACCCTGTGCGTCGAGGACCTGGAAGTTACACGATTGTCCCCTAGAGAAGGTGATCAAGTGAGGTGAGGATTAGACTCTGCATGTATTTACGAACCCACTCGCGTTAGGAGCGGGGGGCCCGCCTTTGTCGGTCCTGACGGAGGACCCCATGGCGGTGGCCTAGTAACTGCGGGAGCTCCGGCTCATCTGAAGGGCAGCTGTAGCTGTTCCATCACCGGAAGATCTTCGGACCCGCTATGTGTCATCACCACACCTGCTCCACCATGAAGCCGCTATTACTATCCGTGTTTGAAATACAATTTCGCCGAAGAATCCCCCTGTTATCCTACTTATAAAGCGAAAACTAAATGTATTCCATGTTGGTGTCTGTGGTAGGTTTATCCGGTTAGAATATCTCAATCAATCGGAAGGCACTGTATTTGTCGCAAAAAAGTAGAATTTCTGAAAGACGACATAATTTAGAATAGCTACAGTAATGTTCATTTGAAATGTGCAAATCGTTTTCAGCTTTCACACACAAATTATTTATTGATGACAATAGCACAGCATTTGAATAAACATTCGAGGTGTATTGTATATTGTGGAGTGTTAATTGGGACTCTATTGTCTTTCAGGTTTGGAGAAAGAACACCCTGATCTTGCCGATAACTATGTGAGTATAGTGTCTACATCATTTTGAATGCAAATTACTTTCTGTTAAACGCAATCAAAACAACATGACTATCAATTGCTGTCTCCATTTTCATATGTGTGGCAGCATTACAGTTTTTATTTTTAATAGAAACAATATCCAAAGAAAATATATTTTTGCAGTGCTTAATTTATTTTCTATGCACAAGCATCCACAGAACGCATGAAGATTTGAATGCGAATTTGAATGAATAATGAGGAATGGGTTTTTCCTCTGATCGTGGAAATAAGTGCACACGCACACCAGAACTACCGTCACCGCCTCCTCCCCCTATCTGGTCAGTTAACTCATTGGGGCACGCCAGCCTCGCAGAGTGTAGATCTCTATCAACTTTTATGCTCCTCTCCTCCCCCTCGCTCTCCGCGCTACGCCGTTTTTGGAGCAGCTAACTCATTTGTTATTATAAGCACTAATTTATCATTTTACCGGCGAAATAAGCATGCTACTCGTGAGTAGTATGCACGGTATGGAGTAAGATATATTTGCAAAACTTTGCAAATAGCAGCATTTTTAATCCTAAATGGAACTCAAATGGCACAAGTCAGAGCACGCACAAAGTAATACAATTAAGTTTAGCAAGCACTCCATTTTTAACATTTCGAGGACTTTGGCTAATATTGAAAGTGTGCTTTGTTTAAATCCATAGGATCCCAAGGCAAGCACAGATTTGAATGGTGATGATGATGACCCTCAACCAAGATATGATGCAGTGGGGACCAATAAGTAAGTAAACGTAGTATAGTTTCAGTAAGTTGTTCTTCTTGGAAATACCTTGACACACAATGTACAATTTATGACGAAAGTCATAATCAGCTGTATATTATTACTATTTTGATATATCCTGTGTAGATTGTAGTAGATTTGTTAGAAAATTGCATTGTTAAACATGTCTATTGAAGGATGAGTTATAATAATAATACTAATTTTATTTAAGCCACAATTCTGCAAAAGCAGTCAAAGTGTTTTTTTCTCTCAGTGAAGATGTTTTATTGCGGTATTTACCTTCTATGCAGATGCAGACAAGATATTTTCATACAAAACACTCTTAAGTCATACGTGTTGATGACAAAAGTAATTTTCTTAGTTATAGTATGCAAAGAATCTGAGTACAGCCAATTTTCACATCTTCAACTTCTAAAATCACGGCTGCTATTTGGAAGGAATGTTGTAACCGGGCGATTCTGAGGATGACGCCCGCTGGCCGCCCCCGAATCTAGTCATCATTGACCCAATCATCATTTATAAATGTATAATAGTTCTAGAGATATATAGGATATATCAATTGGAATATACACCAGATGAAATGAACAAGTTATATACATTTCGGTCATAAAAATAAAGCGACTGCATGGGAGCCCCCACCAGGACGCGCAACATCTCATTCTGGGGGGGGGGGGGTAGCCCGGAACTTTGTTCTGTACTGTTTCAACATGTCTTGGAGGAAGGTGGTTTGCCCACAATCCTGGAGCACTGCGATGATTATACCCTCCAAAAGGAGGGAAAACCAGCTGGGATGATAAATTCATACCGACCCGTTAGCCTAACTTCCTGCTTGGGGAAAGTGATGGAGCGGATGGTTGCCAACCGACTAACTCACCTTGCAGAATCGCTGGGAAGGTGGCCGGGTGAACAGGTTGGCTTCCGTAGACGTCTCTTACTGGGCGGTTTATTGAGCTTGGGGATACCTTTTCCATTCATCGTTTTGGGGCTTCCTCGCCAATAGGTTTGAGAGGGTGTGTCTCAATGTGAGCAAGAGCGATATCTAGCTGTTTCGAGAGGGACTGCTCCATGGATCGGTACTGTCGCCTCTATTTTGCCTCTTTTTCGCCTCGGGATTGAGAGCCCGCATCCCTGAATCGTTGGACGTCAGTCTCTTTGTTTGTGATTCATCGATTTGGGCTTCCTACCGCATTTGGAGGTCGCGGCCTGTAAGGAGAGTTATGGTGTGAACGAAGTTCTGAGGTGGAGTCGGGAGTAAAAGCTTAATCTCAATCTGGATAAGTGCGAGGTGACTTTCTACAGTCCAGATACTAGGGAAGGCAGGTGGATTCCGAGGGTTGAGGTGGAGGGCTCCAGTCTTAGGTTGACTGCAAGGATGGTGAGATGCAGTCAAGCTTTGAGTGCGTTCAGTGGTCTAGGGTGGGAATGGAATGGGCGCCAGCTCCGGTGGGTGTACCAAACAACTTTTTGAGTACGACCTTATACTGTGGTGTTGGGTGATTACCATGGATGTCCAGGTCCTCAATGAACGTGCTTGACAGGGTACAGAACAAGAGCCTAACCATGACGTGGGTGCCGAGGCACTGTGGCCTGATCGGCAACAATTGGGAAGATGCTGCAGCAGTGGATGGAGCCACACTTCAACAAGACGGAGTTGCGACGTCATCAAGGCGAGGCTGTCAGCTGGCCTAAAAAACGGGTAATCAGCCACGAGTGGACAAGAAGTATCAATGGTGCGCGAGGCGTCCGGAGAGATGGAGCGTGGTTGGAGCAGGAAGTAGGGCGTCAGCTACAGACGCTTCAGAATCGGGCATTCTCTGGAACTGTTGGCCTACAGGAAGAGGATCGGTCTGCTGGAGGTGCGGAGAGGAAGCGGAGGACCAGGAGCACGCTCTTCTCAGGTGCCCGGCGGGAGAGGGCAGGAGACGGGCGGCGGGCATCGGTACAGTGGCAGACCACCTTCCGATGGAAGTTGCGCGGTACTGGAAATGGTTCCGGAAGAAGGCGGTAGCTGTGCAGCGAGTAACAACAACAGCATCGCGGTCATGAATCTGCAGCTGCATGGACCTCACAACAGAGAATGCATTCACTACCGTAGGGCAACTGGCAAATGCGGTGATTGTCGCTATCATGCAGATCTTCTCGGCCAGCGAAATCCGCCAGTGCAGTGTTTCCTGGTGGTGTTGGTGGGAGTTCAATGTCTTGATTTGTCATGATGTTGGTTGTGTCAAATTTGGCTTACATAGTTTTGGTTTGATTGAAGCTCAGATCGATTTAACGAATTTGAACTACTGTATATCTACAGTATAAATGACGCATACTATTCTGCACTCAGTACACACGTAGTTAGACTGTGTACAAAACAATGTACCAAGGTTGTAAGGTTTATGCACTGAAGCCAAAAGGACAGAATAAAATAGCAGAAATCATTCGAAGCTCCAAACAAAAATGCACATACAGTATAATGCCGTAATCTTCATATTAATATTTATCTGTGAAAATTGTCAGAATTATGGATTGCTTTCTCAACCATCACCAGATGTCTGCGAGAAAACTCTCGATATTGTCTTCGTATTGGATACCTCAGCCAGTGTGGGCGGAGGTGCAGTCTTTGCACAACAGGTAAAATTTCTCAACCGAATTATCGATTCGAATGCTGTAGGCCCGGAAAAAACGCACGTGGCCTTGCTCACTTATAGCTCATATCCTGTAATTCAGTTTGGTTTGGATGACCACAAAACGAAAGAGGGTGAGTGTTATTCATATTTATTTTTATTTAGGAAAAGTTCCCATATAAGTGCGTATATGTATTAGATCTGCAGGGATCTCTGGAAATTTGGATTTTAATCACCCGTTTTTACTGTAAATGAATCCTAGCATCTCATATAAAATAGTCTTTCTGTCTGTCTGTATGAAAGCGTTTTATTCGAAGTCGATTTGAATTATGCAACCAATCATATATTGATATGCAGTTCTGAGAGATTGGACATATTTATCAAGTACAGTTTCAAACAGAACCCATACCGAACGACGTTATGATGAACACTTATTGCAACTATTTTCGCCTATACCAGTATAGGCATTTTCGCGCAGATTCAAAAGTGTCTAAATTGAGAAAATAATAACCAATTTAAACAAACAGGACACACAAATCACAAAGTTTAGAACAGTTTAAGTGGCGTATAGGAAGCCCACAGCAAGTTGTGTTTGTATATTGAGAGGTGGGTTGGATGCTTTGATCCGTAATGCCTCTGAAGTTTACAGAAAACAACTTTCACTTCTCTTATGCTATAAACTTCTGCTCGAATTCAACATTTTCCTTTAAAAATAGGTCTTATACAGTGTTTGGTTAATAGACTTTCACCCTTTCTTCAAACTGGAACCTCTTCCATTCTTAGATAACCGGTCTGAAGTCTAATGTTTTAAAAAATGTCTAACCCACTTCCATTTTTGACAAGATTATAGAGAAAGTCTTTCAGTCTAAAGATTCTCAAATCCATACTCCCTCTTTAGATGACAATATCACTATCTTTATTAAACTCTATTTTATGGGTTTATCCTCCATTAATTTAAAAAAAACATTTTTATTCTTGTGTCTAATTGTTCTGGATTATCTAAGAAGAATACTGTTGGTTTTGCTTGTAATAAGGTATCTGCTTACTTTTCGAATAAAGATGTTACTCTAAAAATCTTTAAAGCTAGTGTGGTCTATAAATTCAATTGTCTGGAGGATCCAGAAATTTCCTATATAGAAAAAACTAGAAAAACCCTCGCTTTTTACAGAGTATGAGATGTACGAACGTTCCTCCATCAAAATTGTTTTGAATACTGGATTCTTGTAATTCTGACTTTGAGTTATCTGTCAGAGAGGCATTTCGGATCAAAGCATCCAACCCACCTCTCAATAGACACTTGTTCCATTGTGGGGCTTCCTATATACGATTAAACTATTCTAAACGTTTGTATGTCTTTTGGGGATGGGAACTCCACAAGACAATTATTATTGACAAATATAGCGCTGCGGAATATGTGTTCCGAATTTGCTTGATTGGTAGTATATTTCTGTATAACCTTTCTATTCTATTCATTATCGATGTTTCAGATGTGAAGTCCGCCATCGAGAAATTTCAGCCTAGCAGAGGAGCTACTGGAACTGGGATGGCTCTGCTGCAAGCCAAACAACTCCTGCAGTACCACAAGCGCGCTAACGTTGACCAGATAATTATCCTCATTACTGATGGTAAAAACAATAGGAGACCAAGTCCAAAAACACCAGCTGATCAACTAAAGGCTGCTGGAGTGAAAATTATTACAGTGGGCGTGACTAATCATGTCTATGAGTAAGGTGCCTTTTCTATCTATCTATATCTATGTTCCGTGCCGTACTAAGACGTAGGCGACCATGAACTTCCACAAATCTCTATCCTTACAGGTTTTCAACACATTTCGTACAGTCAAGCTTTCCTTCTGTTCCTCTCGTACTTGCATCTGCATCCATTTTCTAATACTTGCCATGTATGTTAGACGATGTCGTCATCTTCCTCGTTTTCCATGAATCATGTATGTTGTTCTAATTTCTTCTAGTCTTCATAACATGACCCAGGAATTCTAGCTGCCTTTTTCTCATCAATTCGATCAACTATCTTTCTTTTCCTGTTCTATTTAGAACTTCTTAATTTGAAATGAGGTCTATCCAGGATATTCTGAGTATTCTTTGCAAAAACCAAATTTCAATGGCTTCAAACCGGCTTTCCATCTGTGATGATATCCTCCAACATTCACTTCCATAAGTTAGAATGAGTAGACATAACAGCGTAAAATTTATTCTTTGTTCCAATCGCCATCTGCCTATCTTTCAATACTCTCACTAATTTATAAAATGACTGGTTTGACATGCTGATCCTTCTCTTGTTTTCCGATTCACATTTGTCATCTTCAGTGATCATGCTTCCTAGGTAGCTAAAATATTTCACTTGTTTCAAACCCTCCAAGCCATCCAGTTCCCTTAAAAGCATTTCGCTATATATGTTGATTATATCTGGGGAAAAAACACATCCCTGTAGGACGCCTCTCTGAATGTTGATAAAAATGCTTTTTCATTTCCAATGGGGATACATGCTGTCTTTTGCCAGTACAAATTTCTCAGAAGAAAAGAGTCTGTTAACGACACTAAACTTATTTTTAAAAATATAGCCATTCAAGTGTTCATTAAATATTTGTTTTCAGAAATATCCCAACATTGTTACTAGTCCTTATATCTTAAACAGGGTGGGTCAGAAGTAACTATTGTTCAGAATCATAGACAATATTTTTCAGATCGGATATTCATACTACTATAATGGAAAAATAGTAATAAAAACTAAAACTGGAAAGATAATTGTATTAGCGAATTTTCGTTAACACTATCAAGCCAAATGTACCGAGGTAACACAAAGTGTGCAACACAATACGGAGTAACAGAAAAGTGTGTGTGAGAGTGAGTTCTTAGCTTATCTAATTGTTCTCAATACTAGGATCCTATTTTTAACATTAAGACGGCGGCAACGATTCTTTAATTATACTACGATATATTTTAGCTGGCGTATCAATTATACATTTTCATCCTTGTATAAAGGTGGTACATATATAGAACATAACAGAAATTTCATTGACCTGCAAAAATTGTACATAAACCAACAAACATCCAACAAATTTCATTGAAATATAGTTTATGTCCTGAAGGGGTCACTACTTTCATTCCTCTTTTATATCCAATAGATTAGAATGATTGATACTCGTCAAACAAAAATCTATAATGACATCACGTTTACCTACTGTATAGCTGATCCATTGATCTGAACGTTAAATGGAGAAACGGGGTATAAATTAACAAAAAACGTCAAAAAAGCGTCTTTGGTATATTAAAAAATCAGATTTCCCTTATGTTTAGGAAAACTTCAAATTTCTGTTGAACAATTTGATAAGCGAAGGAAACGAATGACATCCTAGAGTTAAGCTACTCAACTATTTGACAGTCTGGTCGACCCTAAGCTAGGATGCTATCCTATACATGTACAGAAACGACCAATTTAGGTATAGTGAGCTAGTAGAGGCGTGTGCAGAAAAATATAGCAGGGATGGGTCCGAACTGGAAGTCGAGTTATCCTCCAAAGAAAATTTTGAAATGTTAAGTGCGTTTCTTTGCATTTGAGGCATCCGAGGCTATCGATAGGAGTACTTAAAATCTCAAATATATGATAGTTCAAGCACAAGAATTGAAAAATATTAAAAACGATTTTATTGAAAGGTTTATAATTGAATGTAATCAAAAACTTACAACAAATATTTTAATTGGTTCATACAATTTTGAAAAAAGGCGGCGGCGCGGATAGGCCCTGACAAAGCGCAATACAATCTCCTGCGATTTGAGTCTGAGGTCGTAGTTTGAGTTCACGAGGACTAGATCAGTTAGGCCCTCTGCGCTCATTGTTGAGCGGAGTGCCGTCTTCGTTCGTCGAACGGCGGATAACGAACGCTCAGCTTCGCAACTTGTCACGGGCAGCAGCTAACCTATTTGAAGAAGGCCATAGATATTGGGAAACAAGTCTTTGGAACAATGCGCCAATGCCTTGGCAAAATTATCGGGTACCTCTCGTTCCCGTCATTGAATCGTCCAGGATAAATCTGCAGCGCCGTTGACTAGTAACGAGGAAGGTCTTCTTCGTAGATGGCCAGACTTTTGAGTGTTTCCTCGTCATGTCCTTATCAATTGTGATTAATGCCGCGGGTATCATTCGCATAAGAGCCGCTATGGTGCCGGTCGTTTCCTCCTGAAAGCGCTCCGTGAGTTGTTGGTTGACGTCATCTATGAACGGAATTACGACTGATTTTTTGTAATATTGGCTAGTTGTCTCAGCCGGTTGTGTCGCCCTTTATAGATGGAAGCTCCGCGGGCACGACGGACACCCTCTGTCGCTCCGAGACAAGCGGCTACTAAGGACTTATTGGTACCAGGTATCAAACTTCTCGTCTACATCGTTGCGTAACCTTGTCATGGCTTCGACGACAACGTGGATTGCTGTATACGCAGCGTGGATATCAAGTTCTCTTTTTTGAAGTCTTGTTGTTATCACGCGAAGCGGATAGAGCACGTTTTTCAGAACGACTAGGCTCACCAGAGTTTCAGGCTCCGAAAATTGGCCAGGATTCCTTGAGCGCGGATCTTTGTTTCGGCGTCCCATTGCCAGGCCTGATTGATGAGCGAAGAAATTTCTTCATCCGCAGCATATACGTGTGGATGTATATTATAGCCTCACAGCCAGTCAATACGGAAGCCCCCAAATCCAGGAATTTATCTATTGCCTAAAATCTTCCCACCCAACGTGTTTTACATAGTCCTATTAACTTTCGTTGCCAAATTTCTGCTATTCATTAGTCAGCTGTCCATTTGTGTGCAAAATATGTGGATTCTGTATATTAGCCGATTCCATATTTCATCGCATAGTTTTGTTATTGGCTTAATACATACAGTATGTATAAAAGCGATCATCTGTACTCTAGGCTTCATTTTTATTTGTGAGCTGGGGTGGGTCCGGACCCCTCGGACCCACCCCTGGACACGCCCCTGGCTAGAGAAATCAGTAGAGCGCATGAGATAAGATTTTACAAACAAACACTCTAAGCTCAAACGATCCCGCTGAATGGAGAGAGACTGATTGATATACGGAGAAACACAAACAAGAACTAATACAAGTAATAACCTGCATGCTCGATGTTGATAGCCGGTCTCAGTTAGTAAATCCAGGCATTTTCGGCCGCTTTCCGTTGGATGCTGTCATAGAAATGAACAGAGGGAACTTTCACTATCGAATCAACTTTATTAGGTTTTAACTTGTGTGTAGTTAGGAAGTGTAGGTAGACAGTGCTTTTTCAGATTCGAGATGTTCATTGTGTGTACCTTGTTTGGAGAGTTCCGTGTGTTTCCCCTATACAGTATAGACAGACTGGGAGAGTTTGAAAGTGATTGAATAGATGATATTTTCCATCTGGCACAAAGTCCGATGCAGGGATGAATTTTAGTGGGTCTGAGAGGGATGGCTATGGGGGTTCCGTGTTGAAAATTAGGACAATTCTTACAGGGAGCTGACAATTTTTAAATACAGAGCGGAATTTGTTGGACTTCGGTTCACCTAAATAGGGAAGTCTGAAGTAGACCACAGGTAAGTCAGATGCATTTCTAGTTGTGTAGTTGTTTAGTTTATGTTCAGGGGTGTGTTGACGACAGAAACTGGCTAGCCGTTGTCTACAAACAGTTTTCTGATAACTTCCTGAGTTTACGCTTGGTTTTCTGGCTTACTCCAAATCTTGGTTTTCTGCGGGCTTCTGGATATCATGCTAGAGTTAGATACGAAACTATTTAACAGTCTGGTGGAGCCGGTTTATGAACAATTTTTGCATGCCAATTCAATTTCTGTTTTATTTTAAAATGTTCTATAGACAGTATGTATACGACCTTTATACAAGGATAATGACTATTTTCCTGAATTTGGAAAAGTATTACTTTTCTATACGAGGATATCTATTAATACGAGAGAGCGAAGCGATCGATATTTCATAGAGTTCGTAATTCAAATATTTTCTTAAAATTCAATGTACATGTATGTATGTATGTATCAGACATGGGTATTACATAGATATTTTTAGATTCATGTTTTTTATTCTATGGTTTTGAATAATTTGAAATTTTAATTTTAAACATCGTTAATTTTTTAACCATATTTAGCATTGCAGACTACAATGCATTTGATATCAGGGAAGAAAGTTGGCGATTCTTAGAATACGAAATAGAACCTTCTGCTGCCAATGTCATGCGATACTGGTCGATGAAATTTTTAGAAATGGGAAACTTGGTATCCAGTCTCCAACAAAGAGGCCCTCCGAAAACTGCCATAGTAATGATGACAGCAAAGAAAATATACTGCTGCTAAGTATAGAAAATGATCAGACATCATCTGTATATGTTCCATATTGAATGAAACTGGCATTTCGAAGTCATCAGTAGATAGAATTCTTAAGAAAGAGGATATGCATCCATACAGACCACACTATTGGCAAAAGTTGAATGATGGAGACGAAGACAGGCGTATCCAGTTTTGTGACACTATCATTCGTCGATTGAACGTAGATCCTGTTTTTTAAGAAAGTTAGGTTTTTCTCTGATGAATGTCACTTTAAATTAAATGGCTCAGTCAATAAGCACAACATCCACTTCTGGGCAAGAGAAACCCCTAATCATGTTATCGAGACTCCCGATAAAACTTCCTCCGTAACTGTGTGGGCATCCTTCAACAGAGTGCTGTTCCAAACATTAAAAATGCAGCACATTCAACGTAATTATTGTTTGTAATATTGTGACTTTTCCTGCAAAGCAATGTGTACGACCCACCTGGTTAGCCTTGGGCTATTCAAGGATACCAACAATGTATCCCTTGATAACCAAATAGGCAATATTAAATGATGTTTTGCAGG
>JAUYWV010084670.1:0-15463 GCA_032274565.1 Nematoplana nigrocapitula | reverse complement strand
CTTTTTTCTTTTACTCTAAGTTAGAGTCTAACCCAAACAAAGCCCCTGGTATGGCTAGGGGTGCCAGAGGAGAAAAAACTTCTATCGAGCTGACACTATATGGCACTTATATTAAACTGCACGTTAGGACTGAATAACTTCGTACCCAAGACTCTGCGTCACTTATATTAAACTGCACGTTTACACTGAATAACTTCGTACCCAAGAATCCCACATCCTGCCCGAGTCTCCTTAAAGAAAACCGTCATTTACTGTACGTCACTTATATTAAACTGCAAGTCAACACTGAATAACTTCGTACCCGAGAATCCCCCACCCTGATCTAATGGTACCAATCGATTTGTCTCGTCAATACCTTTTGAACGATATGTCGGATGATATGATTCGGCAATATAAAAATTTGCATTTTTAAAATTTTTAATTTATCGATTTTGTATTTTTTAATTTATCGATTTTTTTTATTTTCTGTAAATTTTCCCACGGGGGCCCCTTCTAGGTAGGGGGAGGGTCCCCCCGTGGGAAAATATTCAAAATTTGAATTTGAATTTGACCTAATTATGACGTACTACGCTCTAATTGCATGACCTACTTTCGTTGCTAGGCAGTTACTAAGGGAATTCCCTAAATGACCGTGACCTACTTTTGTTGCTAGGGGAATTCCCAAGTGACGTCATCAAAATATATTTTTAGGTAAGTTAGATCCAACCAAACTCCTACTGCTTGCAACGACGGCCCACCCTAGTCTTGGTCCCTCAGTTAGATGATTCGAAGGCTGCGCAAGTCTTACTACAAACAGAATCAGAACTGTTAATGATGACAAATCGATTCAGGCCCGTAGCCGATCACCCGTTTGTCTTTGCTGTGCCATTTTTGTATTTGGAAATGCCCCTTTGTACATACAATTGTTTCACTTTTGTTTAAATTAGTTATTGGCGAGGTGTTTAAAATATGCCCGTTCCATTAAGCGATCCCCTACTCATAAATTGCTGGCTACGGGCCTGCGATTGACAAAATCATGCCCGACAAATCCATCACATACCCTACTACAGTCTATGCAAAAAATATTCTTTCGCAAGTCATCCTGCTTCTTATCTTAAGCAAACACTGTGTGCGAACTGTTACACAACACACCCAAGTCATCAATTGACCCCAAGACAATTTAACACGTAAGCCGGACCATCGATTGACCTCAAACCACTTTAACTGATCATTCGGGCTGTAGTGTATAAGATATTGATTGACACCCGAATTCCATCATGAAATGCCAACGCACTACAGTGATTGGTTGACGTTATGACCTTGACGTCACACCCTTAGCAACCAAAAACAAGGTCGTTTCGATCACGCTCCCATCCCCCACACTACTTGGTAGGGTAGCGTAGCGTAGCCCCTCACGGATAAGGGTAACTAGGCCACCTCCCCTCGACCATCTACTCCGCCCTTCCCTATTTCTATCCCTGCTCACGATTTCAAACCCAGCAACCTTCACTACCCCATCCTCCGCTCTGAGCTTCGTCTCCTGGATCATAGCGACGTCCACCTACCAGCTACTAAGGAACTGCGTTAGATCTGGAATCTTCGCTTGAAGGTAGTCGCAGTTCCATTGCATAATTCTGATCTACCTGGCGCCCCGACAATGTTCACTACTCTCCATATTTGCCATGGGTATGGCATTTCTACCCACATTCCTATTGAGAGCCACCTGATGATGGCACTCCATACATCGCCATGTCCCCCGGTCAATCCTCTGAGCTTGCGTTCTCGTGCCTAACTGCGCACAGGACAAATGCAGAACCTTATTGCAGCCTTTGCAAGAGATCCCCAGACCCGCTCTTCTGTGCCTACCACACGCGTCGCATCTTCCTCCAGGAAACAAATCCTCATTTTCTACCCTCCGACCCCCCACGGGCTCTCCCTCGTCCTCACCACCATCCTGACCCCCATCCTGAGCCCCACAGTGGTTACACTTCCACTTGACGCCTTTACTAATGTTCCATCTGTTAATCCCGCTGCACTTCTTGTGACATCTAGCCGGGCACCCCTTCGCACTCCATGCCAATCCGGTCAACAGAAAATTTGACCCTACAAACACTACAGCTACGCTCCTGGTGCTCGTCCCCCCCTCTCTCAACAGGCTCCCCACGCCGATCGTCGCCAGACTCCTCACTCCGATCCTCGATCCTATCCACCACAGACTCGTCCATACCGTCATCGTCCTGCTCCTCTCTCTGGCCCATAGCACACGCCACACAACTCGAGTCACCGGCATTCCTCACATCACCGCGATCTTCACCCTCTGTCGAGGCTTCCTCCTCGCTTTCCTCCTTTCTGCAGCAGCACTTTCCGATCCACTCACTGCTGTCTTTCTCCAAATTGTAGAACCGATACTTGGAGAGGCTGCTACACTTGAGATGGGTCCACTTACCACAGGAACCACACCTCTCAGGATCTGGGTTTCTTTCCACGTCTCCGGCCACCAGAAGAAGCCTCCAGAGATGCACGGTCGAATTACACCCCTGGAGCCACAGAAACCCGCAGCACCTTCTGCGGCAAAGACGGCGACCTCCGCCATCCAAGGTAGTGTCCCAGTTCGCACTCCGAGAAGTGACGCCACACGCCTCGTGAAGGCCATAGGGACTGTGTGGCAGGTGGCGTTGTTCGAGGCTCTAGAGTGTACGACGGCCTGCTTCAGCGATCGCTTTGATCAGAGGAATTAAATACTGCCTCTTGGAGTAGTCTCCTAAAGCTTTGCGCTGCCCAAGGTGAATCGGTTGAGAAGCTCATCAATTGTGTGATGTCCTTATACCCGCTGGATGATTTTAACTGAGAAAACTTTAATATGCAGTTCAGCTTGTTTCAAAACATTCACAAATCACGAACAACACAACACTCTCACACTGAGGAACGTCATCAACCACGTCGGAGAGCGGAATACGGCACAACGAGAACTAATGTCGCAAGTTGAAAAATTGGTAAAACTCGTAATTTAATGTGCCAGGCGCGACTGAAGCATCTTATGGTCGTAAATATCCATTGAGAGAGCACTGACCACCTATATCTCAAGGAAATGGCTCGAGTGTCTATAGTGTCAATATCTCAAAGAAGACTTACGAATTTTGGTAAATAAACTAAATTTAACTTCCTCCGCTTTTTAGTGTTTTGTCTTAGATGCGAAATACAATTAAATTTGTCTATGGATAGTTTACAAAGACTAATATTTTTAATTACGTCTGCTATTCAAAATGAAATTCAACATCACAGATTAATTATTTAAAAATAATAAAAATGTACTATGTGTACAATTCCACAAAAGCAATGCGTAAATTTCATTACTGGGACCAAAAGAATAACAACAAAAGGAGTTCTCACGTGACAGAAAAGAATATCAGCGATTTAATAAAGAAGATTGAAACACATTGGTGTGGTAACATCGAGAAAGAAAGATAACTGTGGAAGAAAGAAAATTAAATTCACAGAGGATGAACTGATGGAAATTTTAACGGAAATAAATCAGCCTGGAACTTCAATGAGACAAGTTAGTTCCAACCTTCAAATTCCGAGAAGCACTTTTCGTCGAGACCTGTAAATGATTTGCATCTGTTTCCTTACAGAATATCTCTTGTGCAAGGTCTGGCAATTAGCTACAACAAACTGTTTCGAATTGTGTCTTTATCTGAAATTGCAAGAGAAGTTACCAAGAAATCTTGATAACTTTTATTTTACAGTCTAGGCAACCTTCAGGTTAAATGGTATAGTCGGCGTTAATCGGTGGTCATCTGCTCGTCCAGAAAACTTTTATACTGAGAGATGGCAAATACACCTCAAGTAACAGTGTGGGCGGCGATGTCTGCCAGTCGATTATTTGGACCCTATACTTCTTTCCGTGAATTTTTCCTTCCGGATGTTGAGTAGGAGTTCGTAACAGACTACCTAGGAAATATGTGGTTTAATCAGGATGGTGCTCCGGTACATACCGCCATTGCAACAAGAATTTTTAAAAAAAAATTCAGGCAAATACAGTTTGTTTCCCGTTATTTGACTATTGAATGGCCTCCCAGATCGCCTGACCCAAACCCGCTGGACTATTTTTTGTGGGGGTACGTAAAGGAGTCTCTTTTTGCTGATGGCAAAACATTCCACTCACCCGAAGAACTTAGCGCAGGAGTTATTTCGGCATTTGACGATATTCGAAAAATGCATATGGATTTTGTGACTGCTGCTGTCGTCGTCGTCATCCAAGACACCTCACTTGAGCATGCAAAGTGTCTCAGAAGAGATGCTAAACCGTTTAATAACACCCAAATGAGGCTGTGTGATTGACATCTGTATCAGAGGTAGACACCAGCCCTCACCCAAGCGATACCTAAACTTTCTACGGCATTTCTACGTCATCAGAAGGGTGGTCGCAAATTAACGAAAAGCCCAACTTTCACAGAACACCACACATAGTATGCCCAAGCCTAACCAAGATGTCCTGTAGGCACGTGAATTCGCACCACCCCTCAGGGTGGCCCCGGAGTCACCGTGTGCGTCGAGGCACTGAAGGTAACACACAGTCCCCTAGAGAAGGTGATCAAGTGAGGTGAGGGTTAGACTCTGCAGGTATTTACGAACCCACTCAATCACAATCTCAAAGATGTTTTAAATACTCCATGGCAATGTAACATGTCAGACTGCTATCAAAACAGCGCTAAGGACGGCCAAAGAGCACCTGAAAAACATCATTTAATATTGCCTATTTGGTTATAATGGACACGTTGTTGGTATCCTTGAATAACCTCCCGGAGGAGAGAGGG
Organism: Nematoplana nigrocapitula; assembly: GCA_032274565.1. Lineage (NCBI taxonomy): Eukaryota > Metazoa > Platyhelminthes > Proseriata > Nematoplanidae > Nematoplana > Nematoplana nigrocapitula. The sequence continues at coordinate 10,667 of JAUYWV010084670.1, read as the reverse complement.
AGAGGAGAAAAGTGAAGCAAGAGAAAAATAGAGATAGAGGGATGATAAGACAGGAAATACAAAGAAAAGAGAGAACGTGAGAGTTGGAGAGAATAATTTAAAAGAAAAGTTAGTGAGAAGCGACGAAGAGAAAGCGTAGGAGGTCCCAAGAAACGCAGCACTTTGCCTGCTGAAGCAGAGCACCCCTGCCACGAGAAGGCGGCTGCATGGGGCGTGCTGCAATACTTGCAATTCACACGGCAGAAAACTATAGTTGTTTGCAGACAAAGCAACAGACTAGATAAAATCAATGAATTAGACAGAGTGCCGGGACAGAATTCTGGCGTATAGGCGGCAGCGATTGCGTCCTTCTTTCTTCGCAGTTTTACCACGGAAAGAGATCAAGCGGTCTCACTATGCAGATACTCTTTCCAGCTGTTGGCGGCCTCAATGCGACCTGCTAAGCCGAGTTCCTAGGAAGAACAGAGAGACGTCTGCAAGACAGGATTGGTGAACATGTTCCCGGATGGCTCACCAGAGGAGATATTGACAACCGCAACCCTGTCAGCTCAATTGCCCGCCATCTAACTGCAGTGTACAAATCGCCCGGTAAACCTACGTGACCCCTTCTCAGTACGTAGCCGCGCCCGACCCAAGCTGTTACCGTTCCTCGACGCTATCCTACTACGCTCCATTAAGCCTTCTATATGCAAACAGATCGACAGTGCTGCCCTATTGCGTCTGCCTTGGTGATTTTTATTTTATTTTATTTTTATTTTACTGTACGTATTTTATTTTATTTTCATCAGACATAGGTAGACGCTTTCTTCTGTGTGAATTTGATCTCGTCACTTTGTTTTACTGATCTGTCTTAGCTTGGATTATCACTCACTTAACAGCTTCACACCAGTTCTAGCATTCCTGCGTTTTGCACCGATGAGAGCAGGCGAAAATAGTCTGCATACAATAAACGATCGACTTCATGAACTTGGCGTTTTTATTTTTATTTAAAATATCAAAAGGGACACGCAACTTCACATATTACAGATTCGGATAAAATTTAGCACATTTCTGTATAAATTAATCCTGAAACATATTTATTTGGTTACATTCCGAACTAGCAAACAAACGCGTTTAATAAATTAATACCAGTGTCCAGTTGCAGCTACGCGTGCAAGTGTTGTTATGACTAACTGACACTTGGGAATATTTGCAAATTGGAATTAGAAATCTAACTGATTTTATGTAACCAAGAAGTAAGTAGGCATCGGAGACAGAATGCGTCGTCGAATCAGTGTGGCAAGTCTGACACATCAGCTGCGCATCTATCGCCACCACACTGCCGGAGCCTTTGCCACCGCAACTGCTATACACGCTGCACAGCACAACGCGCCTTACTAAAAGTTACGCAAGTTACACTCTTCAGCGTTGCATGCGCAAGAGGACAGTCAACGGCAAACTGACCAATCAGACGACGCGTTTAAAAGTTACGCGACCGACCCAGCAACGCAGGAATCACGGAGCTTACGTAATAATCAGTGCCCGATGTACTGTATTATATTCGCATACCGCTAACTGCAGTAACACGCAACCTACCCTAGTGGCCATGTTTATGCAATGGAGGAGCTGTCTGAATTCTCTGTCTGTGTAAAGATGCAGATCTTCGAAGATGGCCAACTTGGTCTTCTCCTCTTGCCGGTCGATCTTGACCAAACGGAACCAGTTGTCTTGACGCCCCATAGCAACCAGATAAAAGTGGGAACGAGTCTCATATAAGGTAAATCGTTGTAGGCGATTAATTCTTCGGATCCACTCAGACTGCTCCATATGGACATCTAGAACTATAAAAAATGAAAGACTAACACTTTGCAATCAAATATCCAAATATGCCACATTAGCTCAGTTGAAGTATTGCCGACTTTTGCACAAAAGTGCACAAATACCAACAAAAAAATGGAGAATAAATAGCAATAACAATTTATGAAGATGTATTATGTCTGCAAATATAGGAAAACGAACGTCTTTCTGTCCGCATAATTTAATGTATGCCGCTACAGAAATGTTTTAAAACAACGAATTCCGAGAGAATTTCTGTATTCGAAAGAAATGTTTTCTAAAATTACAAATCAGATCTGATCTATAAATGAATGTAGAAAAATAGAGTCAAGGTCAAATAGAACTAAGTGAAATATTGTTATGTTGGAGCAGTACGATTTAAATGTTATGGTCTGCAAATGCGAAAACTTATAAAAAGTAGTATCTTGAGCAACGAAAGATTTCAGATCAATAATACCACTCGATTGGGACGGAAACGAAAGATGTTAATAAATTAGACAAGGCGCTGCGTTTCAGTATAGGCGCTGAGTGACCCCAAAAGAGTTGTTGGGTTTCTTCGGGAGATGGGTCGTGTGGAGCACCCACTCGATCCAGTCAATATCCCTCAGGCGAGGGCAGACGAGGCGTGAGAAGAAGAACTTATAATGTGGACTTTACGAGATAGAAAGATAAAAATGATTTGTCTCAAAGTGAAAGTGTGACTGAAGTGCTATAAAAAAGTAGATACAATGGCTTGAGGATGTTCAAAAAAATGTAGTAAGCAGAATTCACAATATGGTAAGATTTTAAACCTTTAAGTTTGCACATATCACGGACAATCCTATAGTGTCTATTCAAACTTGTTGAAAACAATTAATCTTAAAAAAACGCTTTGAACTTTTGTAATGATATTTTAACAATCTGAAGAAAATACTTTTTATGGAAAACCGCGCTTGTTAAAAACATTTCCATAGTTTTTCCAGTAGTATCAGTTTTAAACAAAAAATCTCTCTAAACTCATCAGCAATAATTTTCTTGATTGTATGACGACACTAATCGGTGCAATAAATTTAAAAAGTCCGAAGAGGTCACTTTACACTGAGGGAACTGCTAGCGTTGACTCAAAGGCAGTCATTTGTAAAGCACGATGTACATACAATGCAGGGTTATGTAGAGATAAGCCGATTTAAAGAAAAAAAATAGTCATAATTAATTATATGCCAAACAAAATAATAAACCAAATATTCAAAAACCATAATTTTTTGTTCATCGGAAAAGAAAAAAAAGAAATCTCATTTCCAGCAGGATGTGTATATTATTTATACATGAATACACTTTACAAATAGAATATGTGAAATAAATGGCCAACAAAAATTATAATAAATGTCTTTATAAACAGATAACTAAATATATTGATTCAACAAATGCCCATGTAACGAGTCACAAGTCTTTAAATATGCTGAAGTCAAATTTCCCTTTCCAGTGTTAGTGCAATTCTTAGAGCTGTACAAGACATTGAGGGCAACGGAACTGATAGACTGTGCACATCTATAATGGCCAATACATATCTAAATAAGTTTGATCAGATACAATCAGGATTTTTCGGGTTACAGAATTCACCCTTTCAATGTTGTTTTTAGAACGGTAGCACAGTTTTCAATTTTCAAATACATTGATTCTAATTCACAGCAATGGTTTCTTTTATAGTACAATGCGACAAAATACAAAATACACAGAGTAGGAAAGTCAAGTCGAGGTGATATTATTAACTTAATCCAGACCAGCTAAAATAACTAGACCAGCCCTGGGCATCGGGCGACGTGTCTGTAAAACCCTCTGCAACTTTACTCAACATATCCTTCTCCTCCGGGTTCAGTGACAGTAGGGTGGTGAGCACAATGACGAGTTGCAAACGCTCAGGACCGGGTCGCAGGGCAAGAAATTTGATCAAAATATTTTTCAAATATTCTGTCGCACTGGTGTCGGTCAAGCGCTCCTCGCGTTCGGCGTTTCTTTCATGTCGGCGAATCTCTTCCTTGAGAACCTAAATAATCAAGCAGATCAACTAGATATATTTGTGAATTTATAATTGTCAGTACAAATATACAAATGGGCAAACTGAACATAAACCAAAGCACTCCGAAAAGGTAAAGATAATTGGACCACGTATTGAGCAACGAAAACGGTTGCAAGCTTTACAGCTATGTACTACAAAGAAACATGTAGACTCAAATCTGAAGAGGGGGAACCTTAAATTCTTAGGTCTAAAGTGAAAACTGGTATATATGGATTTTAAAAAAAAACAAATCACCCGGGGCTTATAATCTTCTCGCTGAATTAATACAAAGTGGAAGTGATGCAACAGCCAGTAGTCGTCTATACTCAAAGGGTGTAACAAGTCTTGAAAAATGGGCAATGGTCAACCCAATGGACACAGTTAATCTGAATAGGAATTGAAAGGAAAGCTAACAGAAAAATGCAATGTCTTCATACTTTAGTTGGGGATTTCAGAAAGGTGTCTAACCGCTTGTAGTTTGAGATCCATGCCTTCCATTCTTGTGACTATTTATTTGTGCTTATAGTAAGGTGTGGAGCGTGCAAGGCGAACAAGCAATTCATCCGTGTTCACCATCTAACGATGACGTAGATACGGTGGTCTTGTGAGATCTACTCTTAGAGAAGAATTACAAACGCATGTGCAAACTATAAAAAGAGGGTAATCCATACGAAAGAAAAAGTGTCTTCATTAGGACAGAAAAATGAGAGACTAAAGAGATCACGTCTTTTAAAAATGAAATAAAGTGTTAATGAAGTGGAAAAACGAAAGTCGAATTTAATCTTTCGCGGTATTACAGAGCCACAAAATGTAAGTAGCGACCAGGACAGAGACTTATCCGATAAATCTAAAGTAGTCAAATCAATTATTACATACTTTTTGCAAATTCTTCGTGCATGGTACTCATTTTACTCACTTTCATTCGAGATCTTTAAAACCGACTTAAAAAATGAAATACTGTCTAACTTTAAGAATCTCAGGGCATCCACTAAATACAGACAAGTATATGCGATGACCACGCAGCGACAAGCAAAGAGAACTACCGATTGTGCAATGGCCGAAATAAATGCTCAACTCGAAAACAGTGGCAAAGATATCAAATATAATCAGGGTAACCTGTATGGGGACAGCTTATCAAACCAGCCTATTTTTCGGATCTTATAAAATTTAACCAATTTGCACTAATCGTCACATTACTATTCAATTATTATTCAATCGGTTGTAACTATGATTGAAACGTAGTTATCGTCGAACTTATTCCAAACTTTTCGTCATGATCACAAAGGTCGTCTAGTCGACGGTGTCTGCATCTGGACTCCTAATTCAATAAGCGTTTCTAGATTTGAACCACTCTAAAAGAGTTTTAATATGTTCGATTCGATATGTTTTCGGTATTATAGATTAATTATTTATTGCTTGTCCTTATATCCTACCAAAGTGCTGCTGTTCGTACCATCTTGCAGTCATTATCATATAATATTATTATTATGAATATATTGACTCCTGATTTCGATGACACTTTCTGCGGCGATTTTATCAAGTACGCCATTGATAATAATGTACAACGTAACACCCAATACAATTATTAAAAATATAAATATTTCAACATCAATTATCAATATTTCTATTATCTATCGGTTGAAAGAAAAAATATCAGAAATTGCTGTCCAACTGAATATAGATAATTAATTCACGGCGGGGAAATATCGATTAGGCCATGTCATTCTAAAACAACTAAAACCAATCTCCAATTTCTAAGAAAACCGACTTTGAACATAAGCGTGACGAACATACAGACAGACAAACCCTTTTATAGAGATGCGAAGAGCAATTGAAAAAGCAGAAACCCAGCTGAAACTGGACAGCAGCACATTCGCCGATCTAAATGACGCTATTATAACCTTATGCTCACCTTTGCTTGTTCGGAAAGGTGGGCTACCATGGCTTCGCTTTCATGAAGCAGCTCGGAGAGATGTTCAATCTTTTTCAGCCGGGCGGTCAATTCAGTTCTCAAGTCGTCCGTATTCTGGCCAGAAACTGAGGTGACAGAAGCGTTACTGGCCACCTCATCCGCGTCGTGCAACTGTGATTTGGGGCTCGATAGAAGCTGTTCCAGTGGTACTAGAGGCATGTTGACCTGAAAGTTGATAAACAATTGAATGGCGAAAAGTAAGAGATTAATCTCAAAGAAGAGATGCTTTAAATTATATCTTAGAACCAAGTGCTCAAGACAAACTTGGGATCAGCTAGCCTCCGCATAAGGACAGTGAGCGCTTCGAATGCACACTCTTCAATGATCTCTCTTGGACACTGCCCTTCACAGTACCAACTGAATACCAACTCCCAAAATCTCCATTTCCTCCACTGCGAACACCAACTTTCCTCTTTCTTCGCATTCTCCAGATAGGACTGAATAATTTAATATTAATCAGACACAGGAAGAAGAAAAAAAGGTGAAATTACTCACTGCATGTCTCTTGGCGGTCGATTGTTGATGCTGCTGTTGTTGGGCTGGTTCAAGGTCAACCGGATGTTCCATGCCCTCTCCTTGTTGTCTCTCCAGCAAAACGTTCGATCCGGTCCAGGCTCCATGTGATGCTGACTGCATTGTTCCAACCGAGCTGGTTTCCTGCCAACATGGTAAACAGACTGAGAACATGGAGATCTGAGCATATATGCATTCAATAAGCTGTTTGTTTGTAACAACAGAGCACAGCATCACTCTCAAATTCAAAATAATAAATTAAGGTGTTGGGGGGGGGAGCTAGCCTCGATTGAAATAGAGCATCTTATGTCAGCGGTATTTCACTGAAGTCTCTCTCACACATCGTCATAATGATCTGCTGTTTGATTAAGACTGTGCGGGAGTTGATTACTTCTGTTAAGCCCCTATATCCACGCGAATCAGTTGAGATATTCGCAATACTTGACCATCACCTTTTGGCCAACATAGTATACTGCAGTAGGAACAAGTATTAAACAAATCAGACATATCCTATTGTTACCTTAATTTGTAAGAGCTGCGTGTGTGAAGCCACGGCCTGATTTCGCTGCTCTCTAGCTGCCCACAGATCCTCCTGCAGCTTCAGCACTTCAGCTTCTGTCGAATCAAGTTGACGCTTGATGTTGTCGATGTTGATACTGCACAGAAAATATCAAATAACAACTTACAAACATAAAGTACAGTACTGGCGAAACTACATTGTGTAGCAGAAAAAACGATATAATTTTACGAAATACGAAAAGACGAAAAGATACGCATTTTCAACAGAATAAATAACTGTTCTAGTGATACTCTTTATGTTCTGGCATCGTTAGCTATTTTAGTGAAATTTATTTTACGGTTATAATAGTATTGCGTACGGTTAAGTAGAGGGAGAAACTGCAAAGCTCTCCTGATGGCTCCTACCGTGTTATTATTACTGAACTACCAAGACCAAGTAACCAAATTTTGCACCCCACGACCTATGAAAACAAGAATTGCCGAGCAGGCAGACTACAACTTAATCGATATCTTCAGCGATACAGGTGTAGAGCAATGATCACTCATTTTTATACTGTTATACTTATTACTACAATCAGTACTTATTCTCCTAAAATTCTTGCAGATTGTCAAAGAGGTTCTGACACTTTGGCTGGAGTGCCGACTGGTGCACGGAAAAGGGACTGTACAAATTGGGAACAAAGCGTGGTATGCTGCAAGGATTCTACAACCGCAATCAGTTTACTCCATGGACTGAGAAATTTGTGGCTGTTGGAGAAGTACCAATCGTATGGAAATAGTTTTCTGTGTTGGAGATGTGGCGCAATGGCCACAATGGCCATTGGCCATGGGGATTCCTACGGAGAAATTGCACCTCCAAGTGCCAAACAAGATTCTGCAAGTGCTTCAACAACAAAGTAACCTGCAACACCAAATGCCACAATAGTCTTCTATTGTCCGTATAGTCCACTCAGAGTTCCAAGCTCTGTATGTAACATTGCGATTTACTGTTTACGAAACGTAATCTACTAGACATACATACGTATGGCACATACAACAAGAGTTGTCAACTTTGAAGTGCAGCAAAGGTAGAGATAATTTGGAAGACTACAAATTAAATAGGTATCCAACAAACGCAATTCCTATATTTTAAACGCACTGTTATACTGTGACAGTCATAACTGATAACAAGCGCACTTTTTAGACACATGTGCAACTATACGTTTTGCGACTGTTTTACGAGTATTTTTTTATTTTTCGGGTGCCCTTAAACGGCTGGCCCGGAAAAGGAGCGTTATCACGTTCTCAAATGATTTCTTATTTCATCATTAACCAGATGTTCTTGTCCTTTGCTCGAATAACAGCCCCAATACGAGTAGGCATACTCAACACAATTATTGTTTAAATACTCCTGCGGAATATTCTCCCATTCGCAAACCAACAAGGCTTGAAGTACTCGAAGATTATTCTGAGGTCCCATAGACGACACGTTTTGGTCTGAGAAGTCCCAATTGTGCTCTATGGAATTCAGATTGGGAGACTTTGATGGCAGTTCAATTCCGCAAGAGTATTCGTCCCAAAGCTCCTAGTTAAACAGAGAAAACTTCAAAATTTAAACTGGACAATAAAGTAGCAGCTCAGCTCGGTTGACCTTTTCTGTGTCTAGCCGTCCAGTCGCCGCTAGACAATAAACTAATCAGCTGTTTGTCCTTTAAAATTTGAATTGCGGCTACTCACAGTAAACACGACGAATTTAGTATACTATACAAAAACTATCGTAGTCATAGCTGTGACTATTTCACGGTTTCTTATTAGTCAAATTAGATAGCTATTCACACGACCAATCAAATGTACCTGTGCTCTTCCTTCAAAGCCACCAGTCTGTCCCGATGGGATGACTGCAAAGCCTCGTTCTCAGCGGTCAGCTGGTGAATGGTGGCCAGATGCTCCATCTCGTGTGAGCTGTTCTCGGCTGAGAGTCTTTCGAGTCGCTCCTGCCACTGACGCTCTTTGAATTGCGCTTCCGTAATGCCCCGACGATACCTTCAACGTGAAGCGTGCAGGCATGTATTGAATTAAAGGTGCATTCTTAATTTTTTTTTAAACTAAACAAATGTATTAATTCCCAAAACTTAACATAATTTAACTTCGTGGCGCTAAAAAATGGTTAAAAATCGGTGGCGCGCTCAAAATAAAACACAATGTGAATGCGCGGCACAGTAGAACAAAGTTTTGCTGTGCAGCACAGAATTGAACTTAGCGGCGCGCCTGGACAAATCGGAAACCATTCACATAGAAGTGGCGTTCACCCTGTCCCCTTGACACGCGGCTTTTGCTGTCGTGATCTTGCAAACTGAGATGCAACAGAAAAAATAGGAAGATAGTCCACTGCAACCTTGTCCATGCAACATGTGCTCTGGTCCAGGTTATGCGCGCCCTGCGCTGAGCCAGCTTGAAGACAAGTTGTTGTTGTTGTTGTTTCTTTCGCACCTTCCAGGACTGACCACTTTTCGACAAACACATGCTTTAAAGTAGTGTTTAATTTTGGAAGACTAAAAAGTGAATCGTTCCTGAACGTCAGCCGTCAAGTCGAAACTTTTCCCACTGGGACGCGTACCACGCTGGCTTGCGTGGCTCACCCAGTTTAGGCTCGCGGGACTGCAGCACTTCTCTCGGATATAGAAATCCGCCCGGGGGCTCTTGTAGCGTTAGGGCTACGGCAGCGACTGCAATGCCCCGTAGGGGGACGAATGTACCAACGAACTTTCAATGCTCCGCCTATTACTCTGCATCCTCCTCTTTCATCCACCACTCTCTTCTTTCCTCCTGACGGTCTATTCTTCGAAACAAACTTCTAGACCACCAGATTCCAAATATTTCTCCGTTCTTCCCGTTGCAAGCTTTCGCGCTTTCGCTGTAACGGGCACTTCACCCTCCTTGCCCTTCCTGCGGAGAAGTCCAGCAGCACCTTTCTCATCTGCTTCTGTCTTGTCGCATCTTCTTCGGCTCTCCGCCTAGCCATCTTTGGCGAGACGGTGGGCCTCATATAGACCTTTGGAGACGGCCGTGGGGAGTCGCGCGCTGCCCCCTCCCCCATACTCCGGAAGGGGTCGGGTAACTGCAACCAACCAACTGGCTGAGTTTTATTTTAGGTGTCATTTCTTCGGAAACAGTTTACGTCAACCTTACCTTTCTTCTAATCGTTCGTATTCCCGTTTCCACATTTCCACCTCCCCACGAGTAGTTTCCAGGAGCTCTTCAGTTTCTGTTAGGCGAATCTTCAGCTGCTCAACAACGCCTTCCAGACGTTCACTTCTGGCCAGAGCTTCATCTGCCGAGATCCCCTTCAAACTGCTCCTCGGTTTGAGTTCTTTCAGAGTCTGGTGAGCCTATAGAGCAAAAACATGGCAAATAAAACCATGGTTCATAGATCGTTTTGTTTATTCGCTACTGAATAGGTAAATGATGAATTTGGATGATATTTGCATAAAATTTGAAACTACAGGAACATGAACAATTATGTAGCGTAATGAGCCTTTGTTACGGTGCGCTACAGAAACAGTCGGACGGAAAAAGGGAAGGACAGTTGAGATAGATAAACCAAGAAGCAGAACCGCTTAAAAGACCTCATGACTACTACTTTTATCTATTTAAAAGGAAACATGTGCCAACAAATACTACATAAAAGGTAGTGGGTTCGTAAATACCTGCAGAGTCTAACCCTCACCTCACTTGATCACCTTCTCTTGGGGACAACCGTGAAACCTCCAGTGCCTCTGCGCACACGGTGTCCCCGGGGACCACCCTAAGGGGTGGTGCGAATTCACGTGCCTA
>JAUYWV010084559.1:0-15465 GCA_032274565.1 Nematoplana nigrocapitula | reverse complement strand
TACCTAATCGTTGGCTGTGTACATGCCGACATCTTCCAAAGTGGTTAATATAGTTCATCAGTGTTATTGATTACTTGATCAAACCTGCCGAACAATACCGCACTCTCTGATGTTGTCGATTAGTGAATAGAATTTCCAAAATTAGTGGCATAATAGTTTCTTTCATCTCACTAGAATACTCAAATCTCCTATAGTTTTACATACTCAATAATATAAATCGTTGGAAAAAGAACATATGCACACTCATGACCTCGTAGAAACTCGATGACATAATGTACTATTTCCATTGGACATTGGCTACATTGCAAGCTAGGACATGCGTTGAACATTTGTGTCACCCTTGACATCCTTAATCTCAGCCATTAGGGCGGCACAGGTACTCTTCGTGTCCTACTAGAACACTTTCCAAAACTGAGTATATTACTTTGTATTGTTCAATAGGTCATTTTTATTCTTATTACTTTGTAACGTATTTTAAATAACTGAAATGCTGAAAACTTAAAACCTGTTCACTCCGCATTCCTGAAATGTACCAATTTATGGCCGCCATTTTGACCAGCGTGAATTGTCCTCCTCATGTCCACCCGACATACTATGGATGGCTTTTTTGTTTGTTGAATATTTCATTATGCGAAATAATTTCTACCGTTTCTCCCTGAGCTACCAACAACATCTGAAGCCTAATAGGGCCCCGTTAACTCACGCGAAGTTGCCGGGAGGGACTGTTCGGGTGACATGCAACACTTCCCACGACTTTTCGTTTCCACTTTCTTCTATCCCCACACACAATCAATATAAGTTGCGCATCAATTGGTATTCTTTGATGTGGATAGTGGACTGGAAGAGGAGGATTGTGAGCGCTTGTCCTTCTGTACCCAACCTTCTTCTTCTTCTTCTGTGCGACACACTCACTCGACAAGTGGATCCTGGTTGTATCCCTTCATTGTGTGTTTTGTTTTCTTATATGCAGTATCTGTTTTGGGTGCCAGAAGGTTAACAATGAGTCTCAGCGGGTATGATGATCTGACAGCTTGTTTCAGATAAGTGATCATGAACGGAATGTAACTTGACGGTGGAAGACCTCCAGTAGAAAATCTCAAAGAGCCACGGAAATGTAAAACATGACGAGGAAACTGTTGTACAGAAATTAAAAGAGCAAACTGATACTAGGGACGGACAAGTCAGGCAAAACGATTGAAGATCGGTCATTGGATTTTGGGGGAACCCAACTTTTGAGCAGGTAACAACTTTCAAATACCTCGGGAAAAATGACGACTGAGTCAGAAAGATCGACAGAGGAACTAAAAGTCAGACTCGGTTTACTCACAGCCAACTTCGTAAAGCTAACAACACTAAGGAGAAGCAAGACCGCGTTCAGTTCTCCCAGTGAAACCGCGACTGCTACAGGCAATCATAGTGACACACAGCTTTGTATGACTGCGAGGCATGGACTCCTAACCATAAGAGATCAAAAAGCGAATCAATGCTTTCGATATGCACTGCTACAGGAGACTCCTTGGCATCAAGAACACGGGTCGGCGAACCAATATTTCAGTGATGGAGGAGGTACAGAGAAAGGCAGGGCGGCAATGTGAAAGAAAGAAATCTGCAATGGTTTAGGCGCGTGACAAGACACCAGGATGAATTGCAAATGGCTCACACAATTGTGGCTGTCATCGAAGACAGGGCCGACCAAGAAGGACATGGGCGGTTGATCCAATCGACTCACCTTTATTTAAAACTAGCAGTGGGTACCCGCGTTGCTGGGCAATAGAATAGGACACATGCCTAACCCTAACCCTGCCCTAGTCTTTTGTTTTATGAAATTTTCTGTGAGAGGCTACTTTCTGCCCGAAACGACCATTTCACACCGTTTTTAGCCACCTTGACCTCGACTCCGACCCCTTGACCTCGCCCCCCTATGTTACCCGCAGGTTTGAGCGGGTCACCCATGCAAAGTTTCGGGTCGCTGGCACCAACGGTTCGGCCGCCTTCTGCCCGAAACGGTCATTTCACACCGTTTTTAGCCTTCTTGACCTTGACCCTGACCCCTTGACCCCAACCTCGGAGGTCGACCTATCTCCCACTATGTTACCCACAGGGCTGAGAGGGTCACCCATGCAAAGTTTCGGGTCGCTGGCACTAACGGTCCAGCCGCTCACCCGGAACACACATACATACTGTACATACAGACAACTTGACAAATATATATAAGATTTTTTAATTACAATGTTATCAAATTATTACCTTATAAAATTAGAATTCTCCTTTTGTGAAATGCATGTTGTAATGAAATTGCATTCAGCTGTTGGTTATTTAATCGAAGATGATATTATTCTGCCTGTCATTTTCTCTTGGAAGATAAATAAACCCCTGCGCACTTTGCAAATAAGCAGCAACTCTTCTCAGTTAATTTCAAGAGGTTTCAAATAGGAAATTAATATACAAACTAACAAGGACAGGCAAGTCCAATGATGCGTCCTCGTCGATTCCTTCCCTTCCTCCCAACAGGCCGATATGTGAGGATGCTTCAATTAATTATTCCTACCAAGTAAACAAATCAACTATACTTTCGATGATCGCCGAAATTATCCATTGCCTACGGACAAACAGACAGACAACCCTTCTACAGAGATGCTCGGGACGCATCTGACGTACATATACAAAAGCTTGTCCTTATGAAAAAGTATATGCGCAGAGGTGTAAGGTTTCTCGGTCCATCTTGTCAAGTGGTTAGGTGTAGGGTAAAGTCCTACAATGACGCTAGCGGCGAATTCATTAAAAAAGGATTTGACAACCATGACGCTCGATGAAAAACAAAACCGGTGTTCACTCCAACTGACAACATGAGTGGCCAATGAGTTTGATTAAAAATCAATAACCGGAATACCCGCACAGAATGTGAGGATATGTATTAAGACTGGGTGTCAAGGTGCAAAGTAGATTTATGAGCATTGTCTCCGAATACTAATATGTATCTTTAATTTGACAAGAGTCAACTCGAGCAGCTCGAATAATGAGGGTTCAATGTCCACCAAACAAATGAATTCGAAGATCATATATGTGAAAGTGAAGTCAACTCTTCCAATGACAACTCTATGCAATTCTCCAGTTCAACTGTGCCATCATCGCTCAGTCATCTGCTAGAATCTACAGTATGATATCTACCACTGACACAACACTTTCATTCAAATGTGAGTTACACCACTAGCACGAAGAGTTTTCGGTACCATAGAGTGAGTCAAAATAATGACAGAAACTAGAGGAAGATTTCTCCTGCTGCCATATGAAAGTCACTCTGTGATCAGAGATAGAGAGAAAGATAGAGAAAAATATACAGAAAGAGAGAGAGAGAAAACGAAAGAAAGAAAGAGAGACAGAGAGGAGAAAAAGAAAGAGAGACAGAGAGGAGAAAGAGAAAGAAACACAGAGGAGAATAAGAAATATGGAGGGAGATACAGAAAGAGAGAAAGTGAAAGAAAGAGAAAATGAGAGAGAGAGGGAGAAAGAAAGACAGAGAGGAGAAAGAAAGAGAGAAAAAGAAAGAAGAGAGAACAACAGTCAAAGAGAGAGATAAAAAAGAAACATAATGAGAAAAACAGAAACAAAGACAGAGAGGAGAAATAAAGAGAGGGAGAGAGAGAAAGTGAAAGAAAGAGAGAGGGAGAGAGAATAGAAAAAGAAGAAAGAGACATAGGCACAGAGGAGAATATGATAGAAAGAGGAAGAGACAGAAAGAGAGACTGTAAGGTGAGAAAAAGAAAGAAAGAGAGGGAGAGAGAAAGAGAGCAGAAAAAGAAAGAGAAAATAAAAGAGAGAAAGAAAGAAGAGAGATAAGAATAAAAAAGAGGGAAAGACAGCAGAGAGCAAGAGAATAAGTGAGAAAGACAGGAAGAGAAGAGCATTGATTCTAAAACACAGTTGACTTCATTTTCACATATTTTCCAAGTAATAAGTGTCTTTTCAATACGTTAACCCTACAGTACTTATTCCCTGTGCTAGACGTTCATTTTTTCTTCCCTGGTACTCCTATCACAGAAGAAAGTCCCATCGTCTTTGTAAACAAACGAACCTTCCTAACTCTTCTACTTGCCATTCGGGCAGTTATCTTACCCGGGGAGAACTGAATGCACTGGATGATCTCCGCACCATCGGTGTGCGTGGCAATCACCTCCCTCCGGGTGCAATCGACCAGCACCCATCGGCCGGCCCGAGCGCCTACCGCCACGAGGCCGCTGGCGGTCGGATGGAAGGCGGCACTGTGGGCGGGTTCGGCCAGTTCGCGTGTCCACACGGCGCAGCGGGACAGGGAGTCCCACAGGATCACCGTCGAGTCGAAGCTGGCCGTGAGGAATTGGGGCAGAGTGGGATGACAGGCCAGGCCCCACACCTCTTCCAGATGACCTTCGACCAGTGGACTCAACTCGAAACCCAGGTTGCCCTAGAGAGAGAGAGAGAGAGCGGGTAAACCTTTTAGATCAGAGGCCGGATAGCACTTTCGGGGATTACTCGAGGGTCAGAGTGAGAAATTAGAACATAAGTGACTTTTAAAGTGTATTTTATGTGCACGTATATACAGAACCAAGAACTAATGAACATGCAAGTTTTAAAATTATCAGATGGAAAGGTCAGTGAGATGGGTTGTTCAGCTTACCATGAAGCCGCGATTCAATGTCGCTGAGATGGCGGTCAAAGAGCTTCATTTTGAAGAACAGCTGTTCACACAACAGTAGGCACTGCCGAACAAAGCCCACGATGTGCTGAAAATGCTCGATAAATTGTGTAAATCATTTGGATATGAGGATAACATCACAAAAGAACGGAGAAGGAGAAGAGCTGCGGAACTTTTCTCTTAGTTTGTCAGTGCACTGCAGCTCCACCAACTCCATCTGGAGGGAAGCAGGAGCATCATCTACATACAGGGAAGTCAAAAGAGGCACTTGACAACTTGAAATCTGCAGCGAGTAGCCTGATTCTTGAAAGACGGAAGGAAATGCTTTATGTAAAGAGGCGATGACACCAGCACAACTCTTACAAGGTGTGAAAATGCTGAAACTGACCAGTAGTCAACTGGGTTTCACACAAGGGTATAAGCTAAACTGCAAATGATGTCAGCTGTGAGTAGAGAAAACTAATATAACCCACAATACTGGTTCATTGAGAAGTCGAAGTTTGCCTAGATGAGCGCACTCTCGACAATACTGCGCTGTCTGTGATTTGAGGTTTGATAGATTAGGTCAGATGTGTCAAAGTTGATGGGGTGGCCAGACCCAGAAGAGTGAAGAAAAATAGTATTGCAAGTTTTACAGACTTTTTTCTGAAGGATCGTAGTCCTGTCGCCATGAAATCATGTATTGACTATTAGTTTAACTGGTCGATTGATCCGAATTCTACCTATTTTGGTAAAACCATAAGATATTTTTTCAAGCGCATTCATGAGCACTCGCATCCTAATTCAGCAATTGCTCATCACAGGAGTAGTTGTACTCTGGACCATTCAAATTTCAAGGTTATCGACAATTCCTTTCCCCCAGTTTTACTCCAAATAAAAGAGGTTTTGCATATCAAGGCTGTTAACTCTATTTTAAATAGAAAGCTTCACTTGTCGGGCTCATCATTTAACTGTAATATATTTTAATTATTTTACTATACCACTTTCACATTGATTTTGTTGTTTTAGAACTCTATTCTAACTACCTTTAGTCAATCGCACGCTGTAATTCTCTTTATTGAGAATACAATTCCACCGATATGGTTTTGAGCGAGCATCAACATATGCTCGAGTGGTCCAACTCTCAAGGACTATCATTGAACACTCGCAAATCCAAAACGTTGCTTTTCCGGAAGTCAGCCGACTCAACCCTTGCAACTATTCCTGGGATCTCTCAAGTCTCTGAAATAAAAATGCTGGAGGTGATCCTTCAGGACGACTTCAAATGGAACACGCATATTGATAAGGTCATCTCCTCTCATCCAAACGTTTATATGCAATTCGAATATTGAAACACTTGTTAGCTCACAAAGACTTAATCCAAGTTTACTATGTCCTGATCCGCTCCGTAATGGAGTACGCATCTCCCCTCTTCATCGGTCTCCCACTCCACGAGAGACTGAAGAACAGAGATCACCGCACAAATTGTAAATTTTCTCGCTTTGGTGACCAGTGTGCTTGCCCCAACTTCTCTCCGTTATCGACCCATAGGCTGCAATCTACGTAGTGTAAAACTGTACAAGCTTGCCCTCTAGATCCATGGCCACTGTTTGCGCGACATTCACCCCGCTATCTCCTCTTGTACTGGTCTGCCTTTGCAACTTTTTCCCGGTGTGTCCGCTTCCAACAGACTTTTCTACCCCTGATCTCTTCCTTTTTAATTAATGGTTCCTTGGTCATGTGATTTTCTGGTTTGTTATACGGTTTGTTCCCTTTATAAATATATTTTATGTACGGTTCCTTTTGACCTTTTGTTTTTCCAACCATTAACAGATTTGGATACTCAATGTTCGCTTCTCCTCTTATTAACCATCTCTCCTGTATTAGTATATTATTGTGCTTCACTACACGTTTTCGTACACCTGTGTTTTTGATTATTAATCATGTTTGATACTTAAAAAACAATTCAAATCAATTCAATTCAATTCACCTGAGAGCACCAGGTGGGGGTGACAGTGGACGAGTGCCAGAGCGCTGAGGCGGGTCTGGCCGATGCGGTTCCAAAGTCCACGTCTTTACTCGCCGGAGGGTTGAGAAAGCACATAAAACATGTTTCAAGAGTAGATATAGGATAAACTGCCCTTATTCGGAACAGTGATTCTATCCCCAAACATTTCCATGCTACTCGCGATGTAGACAATATAATTACTGATGCAGAACGTAGTGAGTTAGCATGAAAAAGTTCAGCGATTGGACTGTTCAGTGTTAGGGCAGCTTACCTTACCCCAAACCCAAGGTAATTAATTCCTTGCTCAAGAAAATAGATTGCATATGGCTGGGAAAATCACTTTCAAAACAAAATACAATGGTAAACATCTCACCTCAACATTCTTTTTAAAAAATGTTCTTATATCCATCTCATTCCTTCACTGCTTTTGCGTTATTACAAAAGCAAAACTGAAACCAGAGTTGGCCTTACAGTAAGTTCGTCAACCCAGCACGCACTGGTGCATTGAACTTGACGCCAAAAGGGAAACTAAATCAGAATTGTCTTCAGCACGCAGGGAAGCTGCGCAGGCAAATGCTCGACTGTGCAAAAAATATCTATTGTTTTCTGTAGTTTTTTGGTAATATACGGTATATATAGTTTTTTAGGTAAAATATTTTAAATGCAACTTATTTTCCAGCATAACAGCATTTTATCTAGTATGAGTTGATATGATCAGGGGGGGGGCATGGCCCGTGCCCCCCCCCCTTGGCTACGTCCCTGGCCGAAATAAATAAACGGTCTTACCGTTTTGAAGATGAAGCGGAAGATGATGCCGATAGTGAAATATATCGATCCCATGACTTATTTTCTTTAACCACGAGCCCATAAAAGTCTCCTCGTATTGAAAAGCTTCACCTTTCCAAAGTCGTCAAAATAATCATTATCATATAGGTGCAATAATTGAATCATTCGTCTACAGTGGTTATGTTTATTATTTGAATTTGCTGGTGCATTTTGGGAAGTCGAAAGCTGTTGCCAATATAGAAATGTTTTCGTTCTAGGTACACTTGGTTTATACTTAATGTCATATACTGTATCTAACTTTCTCTAGATGAACGTATCAGCAAAAAAAAGTATATGGAAAACGTCTATAACAGTAAATAATACTAAACAAATCAATTTCAGAAATCCGATTCCTTGAGATTTGGGCTGCACTGAGTCCCCAAGTCTTCTGTCGCCTTTCTATTCAGGAAGGTGAAAAGTTTATTTCCCGCGGCAAATGTCTCCCCATCCTCCAAGGACTCCAGCGTCGTGGATCTGCGAGTTTCCGACAGGAACAGAGTTGCCGCGGCTGCCAGCAGCGATGCAACACCATAGAACAGAAATGGCCCCGGGCTCCAGACCTTCGTCAGATAGACCAACTGGGGAGCTAACAGACTGCCAACGCGGGCGCTCGTGGATCCGCTACCGACGGCGGCGTTGCGAATTTCTGTAGGATAAATCTGGAAAAATGCAACGTCAAGTTGGAATAGTATACAGTATCCTGGGTGGATCATTGCAGTTCCTATTTATCTAATAAACTACAAACTAGACTTAATTATGTGACGCGGTGGCACATGCTGATCCCCTCATCAACTCGCCCGGTCAGTACTTGGAAGCATTTGGAATTTGGATTTTTACATTAAATTTTTCTATAGGAAAAAACGCTGCTTGAAGCCTGGGTCGCGAAGTTTTCACCATACCCGGATTTGGGTCGTGCTCGAAAAAGTTTGGGAACCACTGGTATAAGTGTTGCATGAATATGAATAAGATCTGAAAAACGAATTCCATAGATTTCTGATCTTATAAGCATCTGGTTAATTTTATATACATATAAATTATATTTCTATCTAAATTATATTTAATAAATATTATCCCTATATAAAATTCACTTAAATGCAGAGGCGCACCCAGCAGGATTTTGTGGAGAGGTGCTGGCACAGTGTAGTTTGAATTGGCACACAAAGATTATTAATTAAAGACAAACATTTTCAATAGATGCCACACGCACTGCTATTTTGTGCATTGAGCCATCATAGAAATTGCGCACTCACAAATACAATATTGTATATTTTTCAGTGTATCAAGTATATACAGTATAAACATCAGAAGTAGCGGAACGTTTGTGTCATTCAAAGAATTGTTATTTATTTATTTATTTTATTGTGAACAACACAAAAAGCAAACCAGAGGCCGCCAACTGGCAGATTTAGTTTCAATATTTTTGCAATTAATTATTCTCTTGGTAAAGTTAAAATTAACGTGTGCGGAGAGTTTGTTTAATATAATTACGCCATTTTAGAAACACCGAAAGAGGAAAGCATCATTTAAAAGATAGCAGTTACAGATTTTTTATTGGTCTTTGATTTCAATAGAAGGCTCCTTAACTGTATTGATTTTCCCAGTACTACAGTATACAACATTTCGCGTAACCATTTACTCCTCTCGTCGTCGTCTGCGCGTGTGCAAGCAAATTCTCAGTTCGCGTAGCCATTTACTCCTCTCGTCGTCGTCTGCGCGTGTGCAAGCAAATTCTCAGTTCGCGTAGCCGTTTAATCCTCTCGTCGTCGTCTGCAAATTGTCCTAAAATTCGGTCCAGTAGTTTAGGCGGAGTATCGAAACATACATACATACATTGCAAACGAACAATCAGACATCAAATGTATAATTCAAGCATCTCAGTCGTTCAAATGATAAAATGCGACTAAGTCGGATATGTTTCGAAAATGCATATATACCATATGGTGTAACCAATTTGATTTCAGGAAAAAATGACACATCGTGTCCCTTCCTGTTCATCACATCAGATGATTAGTGGATGCTCTTTCCGGACTCAACGCTTGCGCTCCCGCATCCATAAAAATTTATTTGTACCGAAAAGCGTTACTTGTCTAAAAACGATGAATTTCTGAGGTATTTTTTGTTTAAATATTTAATCTCGACAACTTCCAAACAAAAATTATTAAACATACTACTATACGGAATATACAGTATACTAAATATAGCATTAAAAGTGCACACTGAATATCAACAACTGATGAGTGTTGGCGATTAACACTCAAAATATGAAATCAAGGACTCTAGAATATCAGGACGGTCAACTATGCGCTTTTAGTGGTAGTTTAGCCAAGAGGCGGATTATTTACCCATAATAAAAATAGTTAGACGATAAAAATAAACGTTCGTCCCATTGTTACTTAATCACAATTTTGAGAGGGATGGAATGGCCCGAAACGGAGCATTTTAAAGACCACTTTTGAGGAATCAAAGTTTGACATTTTTGCGGAAGATATATTTTATTAAAAGGTTTTGATAGTATCGCTTTTCCATTTAAATAACAATAATATATATAAAGCATAAAGGGGAGTTGTATGTGTGTGTAATCTTTGAATGGTCGATCCCAGACCAAACCAAATCGCAGATTTGGAATATTTTAATAAAAAAATGTATTTAAAATATGCTATATTTCAAAAAACATTCTACAGTTTTATTTTACTACTAATCAATTTAAGAGTAGTATACAACGGAATTTATAAGTAAAGTTGGTTACGAAGACGAAAGATCAAAAGAAGGACAATAAGAACACTGGTTAACATTGGTTTATTGCGACATGTTTCGGTTATTCAATAACCATCGTCAGGCTGAAATATAAACACAATACTGAAAATAAATTACAAAATAAACCTAACACTAAAAATAGATTATTACATACTTAAACTCCGAGATATTAAAAAAAGTTTACAATTTTGAAACATGATAATTAAAACAAGGCTAGGAAAACATGCACATTAAGGAAATACGAAGCCCCACTGTTAGGCTGCTGTTCTTTGATGGCAATTGCCTCTTTTACCGCTAAGTCTAAATCGGAATGAGCACTCTCCATGATGGTAAAACAATCAGACACATTATCCCTGCACACGATACAATCACTCTAGTGGGTCTGCACAGTACTTCTCCCGTTGCGGTGTTCTGCAATTTTTTGGCCCAGGTGGCGTTTGGTACGACCAATGTAGGTCGTGTCAGGATCTCCCCTATACAAGTAAACTTGTACACAATATCTGCATTTCTATAAAGGGTCTGTCTGTCTGTCTGTACGTATGTATGTCCGCCACGCTAACGTTTTAAATTATGGATTTTCAGGATTTTTTAAATTTATTTCAGTTGAAACTTGGTATTACTTGGTATGAATATAATTATAGTAAGTATCTATGTATATGATTGTTCCGCAAATGTTTTAAATGAATTTTCTTGGCTTTTGGGATTGGTTTGTGTCTAAACTTGGTATCAACATAATTGATATAAACAGACAACCATTGAAGTATTCACGCATCTCTATAAGACGGGAAGGAGCGGACGAGGTCGCATCATTGGACTTGCGGTTTTTGTAAAACAATAATAACAATTAACAGGGGAACCTTTATTGAGTATAAAATTATTTAGAAATAGACGAAGTATGGCTTTCTGTATAAAGACTGTTTCAACGATAGCTCTAAATAGAGTCATATGATCCTATAGACTACTTCAGGTAGTATACTTCATTTTTTATATAACTATTTTGTGTTGTATTGACTTTGTAAATGGACAAAGTTAGATTGCGAGTTTTCGTATATCTTTGCGATAACCAAAGAACTTTATGCAACTTTTTACAAAGCAGGTTGTTAATTAACAAACTACTTTGTTAATATAGTTGCACATTTTTTGTTAACTAACAAAGTTTAATAGAGTGTAGATGAGACAGTTAGCAGGTTTACATCCAAGTCAAACTATTGATGTCGATTGAGATCTGGGCTCTGTTCGGCAACTATTCCTATATACTGTAGAAGATTATGTTTGAACTGAAACCCCTCAATATATGTCTAAATTTAGTTTATCTGATTAATTATTACCGCGAAAAATAAAGTCGAAATAGAACCACATCGGATTATCTTGGCATCTGCAAAATCGTACAGTTTATAGTTACAGTTAGAGCTCAAAAATTTATAATGTAAATTGCCCAATTTTACAATTTCAAATTTCCATTTATTATCGCTTTTAGTTCGGCATCAAGCCATAAGATGTTTATTTTTTCGAATTTTGGACACTAATAGCACTTTCGTGTATCCATCCATCTCTGGGATCGTGCCATACGTACTTACATTTAACATGACATGTAGCAAACATGTATAGATAGCTTTCTCTCCTATTAGGGACACAGTAATGGTGAGCTATATGGGTTTGTCTCCGATTGAATTCCTCCCAAGATATACCTGTAACGCAGGGTTCTGTTCTGCTTCAGCATACACCCCATTTTATCTGCATAAACACAGATACTAGATCTTTGTGCCAAATTTTGCCCACATACTCCCCACTGGAAACATAAACACAGTGCAGCAATTTCTCACGTCGACTAGCTATGCGGCACAAACTTCACAGGAAATTAAGAACAGAACAAATATTAATAGTGTATACCGACTAACAACTGATAGTTCATTGTCATCGTAATCAAAGTGCCAGCACTATAAGGCCGTATAATAAGTTATCTAAATGCAGAATTTAGGTAAATGGGAAAACAAAATAAAACCGAAAAAAACATTTTCCATCCATGTACATATTTTTTGTATGTATCATTCTCAATTCTCATTGAAAGAAATTAACGTATCAAGACGGTTCTTCTTTTAATTTATCTAGATATAGCACGTTAATGCTAGCTCAAAAGTACTTCTGAAGAAAAAAATGAAGATAAAAAGAAGATATAGAATAAATCTAACGAACATTTATTTAACGCTGAAGATTTCGAGAAACATTTCTCAACATCAGCCAAAGGATAAACCTTTAGACCACAATGATATTCAAATCACATTGTAATTCAAACGCATTGGTTTGCAGAATATTTTAAGCTTCTGTTAGCTCGGAATGTAACCGAAGAAATATCACTTGCAATAAATGTTCAAATCGAATGCTGTCGCCATTTCCGCATATCAATAACAGGTATAAAATTACGTAAATATTTGATAGTCTTAAAAGTGTCTAAAAACGGAACCTGAGTCTCCCATAGCGTTTGTTTAAAGACTGTCAGCGCTCTGGGGGGGGGGGTGTTTCATTTGGTGCGGGATTGAGACATTCGTGCAGCGTTTGTTTGATGACGGCAGTGCGCTGTGCGAAGGTTTCGCCGTCACGTTCGACGGATGTTGACGCGCAATTGCTTTTAAGGTGAGCAGTGCGCTGTCGTTACTTCTTTTCGATGCACTCTCATTCCCTTGGCACCTCGTGACTTGGAACCATTAGTTGATTTTGTTTTCTTTGGCATTTTGTCGCGAATTACGATCACTATGTCAACTTTATAATTTCAATTTTTCATTTAATTTCCAAACCTGCTTGTATATTCATTAGTTAACAAAATAATCAATGAATCTTGGTTGATATTAATTGGCGATTGTTCTGGAGTCCTGCAGTATGTTCCATAATTACGTTATGCATAAATGTTGCAAATATTGATCGAATCAGTAATGAAAATTTGGAGATGTTCCGCATAATGTGTTACAACAATCGATCAATAAAACAATAATGGAAAATGCTTTACTATTGTGGTCAGCGGTGATTTCACTGCGATCTAAGGTGTTCTTGATCTCTACAAAATTTCGTCAGGATCGCATATCACAAGAGCAGGTATAAAAGTGATGTATGATTTGGTGGTCTCATACTAATAAAAATAAAACTGTCTTACTGCATGCTCTGCCCCGCCATTCAAAGTGTGGGTGCCCAGAATTTCAGCTTTCTTTGATTTATGGTTTAGGAGGAGATAGCGAACAGTACACAGACAGACAACTAATTTTTGGAAGTTCTCCATGTTATCACATTCCCAGGATGCCTCCATTTTCCGAATGCATTCGGTCATAACATTATCCTATACATATACAACCGAAATATTTTTTTAAAAATACAGAAACAGTTATATTACTAATTAAAACGAAACAACCTTAAATTTTAGACTATTTAAAAACTAATTAAAAATGTTAGAAAAAATTAAGCACCATTGTTTCCAAGGGCACTATTTAGAGGTGTTTTTTATGTACACCACACACCACCTCCAACATCAATAGGCTAAAATCAGTTGGATCACTGACAATAATATTGTCTGTACATCGTGCAGATCCAATATTGAGGTTGAGGACAGGTTCACCATCATTGACCGTATAATATATAAAAGAAAAGATGCCATCTCTAAATTGTGCCCTTGCAAACCAAACAACAGTGTTTCATTTTTTTTAAATTTTAATTTGTGTTAACTTTGTTGTTGTTTTGTTTTAAAAGGTAATAATTGTTTCTGCTTTTTAAAATTTCGATTGGATATTGTGTTTATCTCTTTTGTCTGATGGTGTTTATCGAAACATATTGGCCAGATTTATTTTTATCACTTATTTTCCCCTTAAATTTCGCTTTTTTGTTTCATTTTTGAAACTGCATATGTACCAGGTCACATTACGATTTAATATTTTTTCTCAATCAGAACAGTTTTCTCTCTCTCTCTCTCTGCATATATACTGTATATATAAA
Organism: Nematoplana nigrocapitula; assembly: GCA_032274565.1. NCBI lineage: Eukaryota > Metazoa > Platyhelminthes > Proseriata > Nematoplanidae > Nematoplana > Nematoplana nigrocapitula. The sequence continues at coordinate 1,252 of JAUYWV010084559.1, read as the reverse complement.
AAATACCATCTATGTCAGAATATGGATACAAGGAAAACATTAGTGCCGATTCTTTCTACACCTACTCGGGTCAAACAACCAATTTTTCAACCAAACAACTGAATCTCTCACTCTCCGTGTGTTTTTTCTATCACGTGTTGTTTGTATTATTGACTGAGTGGTTTTGTGAACAGGTTGTATGTGGAGGGAATGACTTACCTTCCTAATCTTTACGCTTAAATATACGCCTTGTCTAACCGGCAAAGCGACATTAAAGCATTCATAAAGAGTCTCAACTGTGTTAGTACTGAAGTGCTGTAGGAGAAATTGTCTTTACATATTATTTATATCGACCAATTTCGTCATCTGCTCAATAGCCCATATTGGTTTCCCGTACATTTTCTCTTTGTAATACACAGACCCATTTGTTCGGTATTAACAATACGGCTTTTTTCGTTTAAGTAAACCAATGATTAAAATCAAATTTTAAATATATGATAAAGATTTGCACAGCCCGAGAAAATCGGCTAACGTATTACAGTTTTAGTGTACTAATATAACGGTTATTTCTTCATTATCGATTGATCTTATAATACAGAAGGCCATGATAGCGTTGCAAGATACAATATCGTGAATACTTCATTAATCTAACCTTAGCAAACAAATACCACAAAAACTGTAAAACAGCTATATTAATGAAGGGCTTTCTTACCACTGCACTGCCATTCATGCAAATGTTGTCTTGTTTTCACGATCAATATGGAACAATTATATGCTACCTGCTCCCCCTGCAAGCTGGAATAACCGTTGATGAAGTCGTAACAACAAGGTCGAATCAGCTAAGCTGATATTATTCGTGTCGTGTGGGACTTCAAATACTCTGGATAGATGAAATATTCATTTTTACCCTACCCAAAAGTGCATTAAATTGGCGTAACACGGATGGATCTTTCCCTGGGTTGATTTATCTAACTGTTTGTCAAAGATGTCAAGACATAGTGTCGCAGAGGGGTTGCCCAAATGGTTTTGGACGGAACAAACATGACGTCAGGGCGATAGATAACACACCCTCTTCCTGATGCATTGCAGACAGTAGTGTTTGTAAACAGTATAGTAATGCGATGGTACAACTGAAACTGACCTCCCCCCACAGATTCTCCTATAATACCGATCCAATCAAAATAATCTCTAGAGCAGGACCGGGCGCGATTCGTTTGTGTGGTTATTGGCAAAGAAACAAATAAGTAGACATTGTGTTACATTAAATCACTAT
>JAUYWV010084448.1:0-15466 GCA_032274565.1 Nematoplana nigrocapitula | reverse complement strand
CCGTCTGAGGCTCACTTTTTGACGGATTGAGCTGAAATTTCACACTAGCTTTATAATGTGGAGTTCACGGCCATGTACTATTTTGGTTTTGGTCGGGTTACCGGTTTGGGCTTGGGTCGTGTTCTCAGGGTTGGCCTATAGGAGAAGCCGTAGGCATTTGATTTCTGCAGTAGCCATTGTTTGGCACCCGTATAGCGCACGGCTATTATCAGACAAGAAGCTTTTATTTCCTCCCGGGCAACGCCGGGTATGTCAGCTAGTATTATATAATTTCAATCTTAAAATGTTTTTTTTGGGGGGGGGGGAGGAGAAAACGTTTTCCACGCCTAAAAATTATTGAGGGCATACGCCCTACCGCTGCTTTGAAATCTTCTAAATTTCCCAATCTTAATTTTCAGGCGTCATTTTTATAGATTTTCCTGTCAGCTTGTTTTTGTATACAAGAATGTATTGTGTTTAAATGTTTGTACGAAAATAGCGAGGCAGTGCTTTTGGGTGCAATCGATCGTATAGATTACGTAGGGATGCTATATTTGTTAAAAACTACAATGCAAATATTTTTAATTTCTCTTGCGACTGACTCAAAAGTCAATACTGTAGATAGCAATATAAATTTGTTAACAAATTGCCAAATATAACACAGGCAAACCCTGTTAAACACATGACTTGGTTTCTGCTCGTAAGCATCGTCAAAATCTATTTATGTAACGGGTTTACTTTGGTATGTCTCCTCTGCCATATCCTCAATCGATCAATTAATGAGCTCACGCCCAATCCTATACAACAGTATAGTACTGTTATGTGTACTGCTATGTGTATAGGCGGCGTATGCATTGGGGAGTGTTGCGATAGGGGACAGAGCACAGAGTAGAGTTCTATTAGTGTGTTAAACTAATGTTTTTCCTTTCTTGTATCGAATTAATTCGCTCGGGAATCAGGACACATACATTTGATAAGAGAAGTTGAGTCAAAGCGTATTATATAATATCAAAATAGAGTGAATTTATATAGTACTAGGAATGATTAATGCTGAATTTAAAGATATGTATGGGAGAGCGAGGCAAAATGGAATACTTAACAGTTATTTAATTATTTTGTGTTTATTTTGCTGATAAAATTAATACTTAGTATAAAGAAACAAAATAATTTTACTGAAGAATGGGTCCATCTCTTTCTAAAATAATCATACAATTCGCAAAAAGCAATAAGATCATTGAGTGCACCTTGAACTTGACCTAAATTTGAGCCAATTAGCGTGCGTAACGTCATCAATAAATGAAAAATAATAACTACTTCAAAAAACAAACTTTCCAATGAAAAAATTGCTCGCACTCTAGAAGTAATTCAAATTAAACGCCCTTTGTGAGTACATACATTTATTAATATAGTAAAACAAACATTTTTATATTTTTATATTAAAAACTGCACTTGTGTTCCTTTCCCCCATCGTTCCGTTTTACCCAGATCTATAACCCTATACGAAAGGGAGTTATAATTTTCTATACTTACTCCCAAATAAAGACGCAATTTGATTTTGTAATTTATTAGGAAGATAACAAACGACGCGCAAGAATGCCCTAATCTGGAAAAATAACAGAATCACGAGCTCACAAAATCACTGTGATTATAGTTTATTATTTGTCATATATAAGTGTGTATTGTACAAGGTAAAACGTTTAGGCTAATGTACTAAACATATGAGCGGGATTAGTAGAAAAGTGTATGGGTCGTCAGCTTCCATCCCTCTTTGGCACAAAGCGCTACACCTTCTCACGAGAAACTCAGCTGTGTTTGGTTCAAAGCGAGTTTTCCCTTCGGGTTTAGCAAAAATGTTGATGAACCAAGACATGATACGATTGTCAGAGAAATATTTGTCACCCATAAACACAGCTGCATGTTTTGCCATGGATATATTGTAATTTCGTCTCGTTGATACCTGTGACGAGGAGGGGGACGACAACGTGTGCGGAAAAAAAGTAAAGATGGTGGTCATACATCTGCTAGTGATTAGTAGTTAGGTAAAAAATCGAAATAACAGATTGTTTCAAGCAGTGTAAATAAACTTCTTTTATTTGTCATTAAACCTATTTGAAGTGAACTACTAATATATGTTATTTGTTCTTCTGTCACTATATATGTGTTTATTACTGGAGATATCCCTTCGTCCTTTAACAATTTTCATACCTTAATCAATTAGCAAATTTTTCCTTATGGATATAGTGATATACGTAACAAAGAAAATGAACATGACGTTACATGAAAGTACAACAATCAGCTCTGCAGTTTAAAATTAATCGATTGAGGCAGTGTATAAACAGGAATATATAAAACCATTTATTTCGGACATAATAAGAAACATAATATGAAATGAACACATTTAATGAATTATGGGGAAGGTAGTATGAGTCTGTCGATCTCTGCCGCTCGCGACGACCTTGTTTACTGGTTGCTAAATAAGTCACGCGATGGCGTAAGAGAGCACCGCGTTACCGATAAATAACTAGGTCGATCAATCAGTGCAAGCCACGTCATAAGTAAGTGAAAGACAGCAGTAAGAAGCGGGTGGAATCTTTAGGAACCAGTAAACAAGATCGATGTTAGCGTTAGAGATAGGTAAACTCTTACTACTGATGAAATAGGATTTAAATAGATTTTAATTATTGGCATCTATGACATAGGCTTGCCTTACAACTAATAGACAGTTACTCACAACAGTTGCGACTATCGTAATACTTTTTTTTACAAAATTTCTTAGGGTCATGCTGCGGAGCAACATTCATTTCTACTACTGTCGTAAAAAATCTTACTGAATGGAAAACAGTGTTAAATGATGATATGATTCTATATATTATTGCCTTTCGCTCTGATTTATGTAATGAATGTCGTAGAGTGGGCAAGTATAACAAATAAATGCAAATGCTTTTAAGCAAATGCACAGAAAATTAGAAGCCAGTGCTGAAAAAAGGGATTTATTTGGTATTGTAGTTAACTGTAGATACATCGTTTTTTCTAGGCGATATTCATAGCTACAGTATACTGTAGGAAAACGTTTAAATTGTCTTCTATTTATTTTTCACTCCTTCTCCAAGAAGGGTGCCTATCTATTCTCATATTGATTTAAATAAGGCGAACCTGACAAAAGAACTAGCGTATTCATGCGAATCTATCGGTTTTTGACAAATGCTGCATTGTGTTCCTTTGTTAAACTGCGCCATAGAGGAGATATTAATAAAATACACGCATAGTAATTCCTTTTATTTGCTTTTTGGTTGTCAAAGAAGAGTTAAAAGGGGCAAAATATTTCTCTGAGTGAATTCGTATTTCAGCTTATATGTAAGCTTTCTGAACATGACATTATAGGCAGAACTCAAATATTTATTTTCCAATATACAGACTACTGTATATATATAGTTATATGCTTCGCCAATGCCTTCCTTGAAATATATGCGAGACATATACGTACTGTATATTGTAAGTGATTTTACAACGCCATCAGCCTTTCATTCGTTTAAAATCGCTACAGTATATCATGAAAATAAATTTATTGCAATCGTATCTGCTAGATAGGTATTTTAAACAGTAGTACAAATATCACATTCTATGAATAACTGTAAATAACTAACTGTTATTGTTATATAGAAATATATGAGTGCTGATAGACAGTGATTATCTATTGCATAGGTATTTTTATCTGTAGTCTTGATTCTAAATAACGGAACGCGTATAAATTGCATATTAAAAGTTACGTTTTTTGTCGAAAAACAGCAAAAAATAATATAACCTAATTAAATTATCTGTATGGAGTAGTCTTTTCTCAATTACATAGAGATGCATTTTTTAATTATAAATATTCAAAAACATTTTTTGTGTATAATTGTTTTTTAAAAAATGTCAACCGGTGAGGAGGCTGAGGTTTTGATGCCACGGAAGTGCTACGATAGTGTCTACAGATGATAAGCTAAAATTTATGGAATTTCAGTACCTTGGACATATATTGGACATACGATTCTATTGATAAAGAGTTACTGGACGGCAAAAAAGAAGGAAAGAAATCTAGGAAACGTAATAAAAAAAGGTTTTTATCATATCTAGCAACTATTGGAGGATTAATGTCTGTCTAAACAAATTTCAAATCTTCATGTCTATGTCTACGTCATATATAATAGTTCTTTTAAAATTTGAATTTAAAATTTGAAGTCGTCCTGCGTGGTCTTCAGCTACCAGGGACCGCCGGCAATGAGGAGATTTGGCGAACCATGTGTAAACAGCTGATCTTGAAGGATAGAGTTCGAAAAAATATCATTGCTCTAAAGCTTTAAAGTGTTTGTTTGTCAATTCAGAATTGTCTGAATTGTTCATGCAGACAAACATTTGGAAATCGACATTCTAATAGAATTGTAGGACATAAACATTTGACATTTCATACACAGACATTCATCTTCCAATAGTTAATAGACTGGATTACGATTATGTTTGTGTATTATTATTTCCAGAAATGTGCCAGTTAGTAATCACAGTGATTGAACTTCTTCATATCGTAACTACTGAATTTATTATAGTATAATTCTCGGAATGTGATAACATGGAGATCTTCCCAAATTTAATTGTCTGTTTGTCCGTGTTTTAATGTGTTTGCTATCTCCTTCTAGACTATCCATCGGAAATGCTGAAATTTTGGTTAGACACCATTTGAATGCCGGGGCACGGCATGTACAAAGTGATTTTATTTTCATTTGTATGGGTTCAATAGGTCCCGTTTTAAGGGTTCGTATTGACCATTTTGAGACTACCGAAACTACAAGTCACTTGACATGCGATCTTAACGAAATTTCGTGGAGATAAAGAAGACCTTACGTCCCAGTGAAATCATCACTGACCACAGTTATACTACATTTCGCATTATTGATTTATTGATCGATTTATTGTAACACATTATACGCAAAACTTTCAAATTTCCACTACTGATTCAAACAAAAATATGTCACATTTAAAAATGACTTAAATATAAAACAGAATGCAGAATTCCGGAACAATTGATCATTAACAAAATTAAAGAATCAGTTATTTTCGAATTATTTTTAAACAAGATTTGATTAATTTGTCAACTAGTGATTATTCATGCATAAAGGAAATTGAATTACATTGAAATTATAAAATTGGCATAGTGATTGTAATTCGCGACAAAATACCACAGAAAACGAAACCAACTAATGGCTCTCAGTCACAGCTACCACGACAATAAGAGTGCATCGAAGCGGAGAAACAGCTCAACAACGCATCGCGCGGTAGCATCCCGGGAACGCGACAGCAAAACTCTCGCACAGCTTCATTACCAGTCAACAATAATTACACGCTGCACGAATGTCTCAAGCCGGCGACAATGAAACACCCAAGCAGTGCACTACCCGTCCTTAAACCAACGTTATGGGAGCCACAGGTTCCGTTTTAGGGTCTTTTTACACATTTTTAAGACTACCAAAACATTCGTCATTTTATACCTGTTATTGATATGCGATCTGTAATGCTCCTATGGAAATGGTGACAGTATTCGATTTGAACATTGTTGAAAGAGTTATTTCATTGGTTATATTACGAGCTGGCGAACGCGTTTAATATTATTTAAATAAAATATAAGAAAGCGCAAAGTGATCAATGAAAAAATGACAGTCCACATCCATTTACTGTTTATTTCAATAATTGTTTGCAGATATACTTGTCCGGTATGAGAAATCCTCTACCCTCCGAATCTGCTGGAACACCCGTGCCTCCATCACCGTTCTACGCTTCAGCAGCTTCTCAACTCTATTGGAACTGGATTCACCACCATCTTCTGTCTAGTCTGAAGTAAAGGGAAATAGAGGATTTGAATGATGCCATATACAATAGATAGCACAGATGTTCATATAACGATATATGCGAGAAAGCCACTGTACTGTATATGCAATCCACATTGAATCTTTTTGACAATTGGAGGACATATTCATATCTCCCGTATGTATAATCTCACTTTTATTTAATTCTCTATGGTCATCTACATATATTCGTGATCATCAGTGTGAGCTAAATTGATTTGTATTGACTTGTTTGCACAGTTGTGTATATTTATCTTTTTGTTTATTTTTCTGTTATTCATCCAACTGTATTGTCAAGAAATTTATTATAGTATTAATATAAATTAAACCTGGAGAATTCTTTTTCCACGGTGGTTACACAGTTTGAATTCCGTGTTTCCTGACTTCAAATAAGAATCACTGTTACACTACCGAAACACATATAATATATGCTTAGTCAGCGAAAGATAGACAGGTAGCAAAGCAATTGAATGTAAAGTCATTAAGAGTTCTATTATAAAAGTCTATAAAGGAGGATCTTCTTCCACTCCGTCACTTGAAACGGGTATCTTGAGCTATTAACTCTCGGACTCCATCCTTCACTGCTTCCGGTTTTTTGTCATTGTGTTTTCAGTCTATTCGCGGCTTTCTCTATTTATCTTCGCCGCTGGTACGCTGTGGAAATGTTGAATAGTTCTACATCCTGAATCCTCAATTGGTGTCCTGGAAATGTTGAATAGTTCTACATCCTGAATCCTCAATTGGTGTCCTGGAAATGTTAGTTCGACTAGCTTTTTGAAAACACTGTGTTTTGTTCTGCTTTCTTGCCAGAAGATGCGAAGTACTTGCCGATGTACCCAACCTTCCATCAACTTTATTCGCCTTTTCATTTAATTTTTGATGATCCAGTCTTCTGCTTCGTATGTTAACACCGTGTAGACAAGTGACTTTACCAAGATTACGTTAAGTGAAGTTGGAATACTGAGATTTTTCTAGATGTTTGCCAGTTCAATTGTTTTAACTTTGCGAACATGATTCGTATTTCCAATTCTTTTGTCCTGAATCTAAGTATTTACTTACTCAGCCCTTTCCTAACCGACCTTGACATTGATGAGCCGATAGCATCGACAAGCGCTTCCTCTGAGTACTTCTCGTCTAGTTATCGGGCTGAGCTTCAAGCAATCATGGAAGATTTGACTTTAATGAGAGGTATACCACCTGAAATCTCGTCCCACGATGCAAACCTTATTGTGTGCACAGGCAGTCTGTCGGCACTCAACAGCCTGAAGAGCGATCCACGAATGGTAAAGAGTAATTAGGAATATTTTGGAGCTACTGTTGGCGCGCACAAACGAAGAAGAGGATCCGCGTCTTCTTAGTATAACCTTCCAGTATGTCGCCGCACACTGTGACATATCGAAGAACGAAACAGCGGATAAGAAGGCAACTAGAGCAGCGGAATCACTAGAACAAAGTACCGCTGAGATCGATCTTGGTCAGCGTCAAGGCGGCCATCAAAAATGGGACCAAGCGTCTGTGGAAGGTCGCAATCAACCAAACAACGAGGCGTTATGAGGTTACGAGCGACAAAGCGACAGATTTCACAGCAACGAACAGACAGGCTTCTAAGGGCGGGTCAGTTGGCACAACTTCTCATATGAGAGTGTCGCCTGATTGGAAAGTTCCAATTTCGCATTGGTCTCAGGAGATGTCGTTGGTGTGAAGAGTATGCTGAGACAGTTGGGCATCTGTTCAAGGACTGTCGGAATCCGTTTGTTGTTAGAGCGAGAAGACTACCTCTTGGCCATGACGACAATCCCTGGAAACCAATCTTAGTGGTTCAGTGGTCTTTGTGCGTAATATCATCGAGGTTTTAGAGCGTGTCTCGTCACCCGGTTCTTCCTCAGAGTGTAGCCTCGTTGAGAAGCGGAAAGAAAAAAACATGTTTTTCTTAATTGTCATTCATTCATTTCGGCTTCTTCGCATTTATTTTTAGCAGCACCTTTAACTTCCAGTTCTATCAACTATCTCCAACAGTTCTTCCGTCATTTCATTCCTGTCTTCCAGACAACGTGCGGTGTCATCTGCAAAACGTAAGTTCGAGATTTGCCTTCTTCGTGTCTATTAAAGATGCTGAAGATAGACGAATGCAATTACAATATAAATGGTAAAAATTAACCTGATTACTGAATGTGGATTAAGCGGGAGAAAGGGTACACAGCAGGTGCAATCAGTCAAACGGTAGATGATCTTTACCAGAACAAACATATCTAAATCGAGCTCTTTCGATGTATTTCTTATAGTCCGCTTAAAAGCGTTTTCAAGAATGAAACATTTTCTCTGGGAAAATTTGAAAACAAATGACATACATATTATTGTAATGACATTACATCACCGCAAGCGACTTTAACGATATATCAATAAATATATCTGATGACTAAACAATATATAATAATACCAGTCAATCAAGGCATTCCTGATTTTATTTTTAAATTCATCACTTTTCGTTCTAATCTTTCTTTCATTCTATAAACACTCTCCTAAGTAAAAGTATCAGCTTCGCCGCACCAATATAATTGCCTTACTTAAAGTAATTAATAATTCATTTTGTCAATATTCAAGTATCACAGACAAACCACTTCGCATGATTGTCAACTTTGAAAAGTATAGTATTTTTTATATATGCTTAGGAAAAGCCGTTAATATTTATCGCAGCACTGTTTAATCTACAAATTAGTCGTAAGCGTAAACTGAAATTAGTTCTATTTTCTTTACAGTGTGATAAAGAATAAAACGATAGAAATGAAACTAGGGACATCTTTCAAACTATAGATCTTCAGTCACATTGGACAAGAACGCGATAAAGACCCTTTCTACGACAATAGGAAAGGGAGTCATGTCTATAAAGAGACTCGCTCTAAGAAAAGCTGACTTGGTAAAATAACATGTATACTTTAGATATACCGGGTGAGTCATAAATTGTGCTCACTTTGAAGAGCTAATAACTTCTTTGTTTCTCAATATTTTGTCATGAAGCCTTTTGCATAATATCGAGCAAATCAATAATTTTTGTCATAATTAAATAATTGTCATGGTTATTATATTGATTTGCTATCATTTCTTTATTTGTTTAACATTTTAAATCATTTAAAAAATACTGTTCAATTATAACAAAAAGGCATTTTCCAATAAATATTTATTAAACGATTTAATTTTCAGGGTATAAAAAAGTTAAAGTTATAAACGATATGCACTAGAGATGCAGATATCCCAATTGTTGTCCATCAGATCGTTGAATTTATTCGCACCTGTCCCAGAACGAGTTAACACGTACTGATACATCCTGACAGTGTTAAACGCAGATTGAATTCTGTCTCTCTGTTCATTAAGGGAAAGAAGGCCCTGTTGGTTATCGAAAACCATGTCTTTCACAGACTCGACCATTGTTCGATCCTTATCTCTCTGCAAACACGACTAATGCGTTGTCGTCAGTTACAAAAGACTTGGGGCGGCCCATATTCAGCTTCCTTGCATCATCCAGCGTAAAAATTTTCTTCAAACGTTCAACAAGTCAGATAACATCCTGGCGAGAGGCACTTATTTCGCAGTTAACATGGTTATTTTTCTTTTCCACGTAGTTATACGTCTGTCTGAACCTGTCGCATTTTCATTACACAGAAAATAAAAGGAGAGGAGGTGAAAAATCTTCACGATGAAATTTCATAGTCAAGCAACAAATTTAGAAACAATGTAGATTTTAATATTCGAAAATTATAGCGAAATAGCTTTTAATATTTCAATAGTATAGCAAAGACGTTTTTAAATTTGAAAATAATAGCAAATGAAAATAATAACTATGTCAATTATTTAAATACGACAAAAATTATTTATTTGCTCTATAATATATTTATTATGCGAGAAACTTAGAAAAGTTACGGGGAATATAAAATTGTATTTTAAATTATTCGAAAACATTTTTCAAGCGTTATTTTGAAACTATATTCAAGGTAAATGTTTTTTTTCGGTTTTTTATTTTGGGCCGGGCCGAGCCGGATATTATACATAACCTTTTCAACGTCTTATTCATAATTCATGTTTGGCAGTTTGCACAAAATAAAATCGCAATTTTAAGGATATAACCAGAGACTATTTTAGTAAAGTAGTCCCTGAGACCCTGGACCTGGTCATACTTCATATTTTGCGACTTTTCTTAATTATATGATGCCCAACCCCAATCCAATGTCAATGATACTTTAAGTTTAATGATAAATAGTATTAAACTAGGTATCTCCACAGACCACAGTGGGTGAGACAGCCTATCCATTATCTCTTCATTGCCCATCTACTACAACTAGTAGTAGTACTACTCCTATTTGTTGGCATTGTTGCTTATCCATTGCTCTTTTTCTACCTATTCTCTGTTCATAATTTGCAAATCCATTGACCATAACTATATATAAATAATAGTATTCTTGCCTAACTCAGATAATTATAAACTAATCTTAGTTCTTACTGCTTGTTTCCTATATTCTATAGTCATAGACTTCTTAGTTTTTGCCAATAAAATAGTTTTGGAAGATATATATAGAGAATCATGTCTATATATATACATTGCCATAGCTACCAAGTTTTGAATGGTCTAGATAACGCTAGATAGGGTGAGAGGGTCTAGTGATCCTTTCTTACAAAATATTTAAAAAAATTCAAAATATAGACCCCACATACCACAACTATATTTGGAGAGTTATATAGTAGAAAAATTCAAATAAAGTATAATAACAACAAAATCCTTTGCTTTGGATTTTCAAGGATGCCAACAATATATCCATTATAAATAACCAAATAGGCAATATTAAATAATATTTTATAGGTACTCTTTGGCTATCATTAGCCAATTGGTGCTATTATAATAGCAGTCTGACATATTACATTACTATGGAATATTTAAAACATTTTTGAAATTATAATTGAGTGTGTTTGTAAATACCTACAAAGTCTAATCCTTACCTCACTTAATCACCTTCTTTTGGGAACAATCGTGTAACCTCCAATGCCTCTATGCATATAGTATCCTAGGGACCACTCTGAGTAGTGATGTAAATACACAAGGTTTTAGGACATCTTAGTTAGACTTGGACATATATATGGACTTTCTCTTGGATTTAACCCTTTGGATACGCCAGACCAAAATCTAAAGGTAGGAAAATATGCCAGAAAATCTAATTCTGTACGCCAATATGCCAATGTCTACTGCTTGTCAAATCAACCAGGGTGCATTACACCCAAAGAACTAATAACATAATCTCCGGCGGAAACTTTTGTACATTTATTCTTTCATTTTTATTAGCTAGAATTTATTTTAAAAAATAAAGATTGACTCTTATGACTTACTTTCATTAAATTGTCTTATCTAATTTAAATTTGATGGAAGCTAAAAATATAATTAATAGTTCAGTAAAAGAATGCAATTTTTAGATGCATTCCATATTACTAGGAAGTAGGAGCTATCGGTTTTTCTATTTGTCTATATATATAACTGTGTTATTTAAGGAAGTGGCTATTACCCCGGACTAGTCTGGGTCAATTATTAAAAAATTCTATTACCCAGGACCAATATTACTAATTATCAAAGTGGTCACATTATACACTAAATATGCCTTATATACTACTCATAGTTGATTTCAGTAGTATTGATAAATTTTTACGTAGCAATATAAATTGCATAAATTAAGCTTTGCATCCTGAAAATTAAATTATATCAAATACAATAATTTATAATTAGTATCAAATTGAGGTTGAGTTTTGGTTTATTTAAATTTATTAACATAACCATTCTCAAAATTAAAAAATGAAACAGTTTTTCAGAATATTCATTCAAATGACATTTTCCCCAAAAGTACCGATTTTTCATAATCAATTTGATATCAATGTCCCGGTGTCAATTGATAATGTTTGCAAAGCAAAACACTACAGCTTTTGCCAACCAATTTAAAATGTAAGGCGATCAATTAAAAAAATACTGCAAAGAAATTAAAAAGTAGGCAGGCAATCAATTAAAAAAAATATGGCAAGCAAATTAAAAAGAAGGCAGTCAATCAATTAAAAAATATGGCAAGCAAATTTAAAAGTAAGGCAATCTATTTAAAAACTAAGGCAAGCAATTATGCTAGCTATTTGAAATTTGAATTTTGCTACAATAATTACAGAGGTGTTGGAAGGTTTTAAAATGTTGGAGGGGCAAAGCATTTTCATGAAATTGCCGCCCCCTATATAGTAAAATTATGCCCTCACATTTTGATAGTGCACTAATGCCCAAATACCCAATCTATAAGAAAGAAGTTATTTTTCACACAGTATGTTATTTCCATCAGATCGTGTCCAATCCCTGGTGACTCCTTTGACCATTCTTTGACATTCTTTAAGTTGTGAGAGCTTCCTTCCAGTATGATCTTCAATGCTGTCAAGCCATCTGGTAATAGATCTGGCAGAAATAGATGTAATAGTAATTACTAATATAGTACACATATACTATTTTCAGTACAATAAATTAGGCTAATGCATGCAATGAAATGCAATATGAAAATTTACATGAGTTTCTTTTTTGTAACTGGTTGAATGCTTTAAATATGTCTTTAGATGAGAAGACTGAAAGCCACTGATGTCAGTAGGCCAAATGTGACGGAAACAATTTTACTAATAAAAGAATAAGTTTATGGTGAAAAATATGCAAAACTGCGCCCCAGTGAGTAGCAAAACTACTCCCCTGTTTTTACCAAAACTGTGCCCAAATGATTAGTTATCTTAACTTCAATATGCCCCTTTATATCTTTCTGTGCCTATTAAATAGTTCACTTTGTGTCTTTGAACTCTCTCTGTGTCCATTTAATCATGTCCGACTAAGAAATAAATTTATATTAATACAATTTTGCCACCCCTCTTGCAAAAAGTGGGGGGGGGCAGCTGCCCCTTTTGCCAACCCCCCTTACTCCTACACACTGAATTATCCATAAGCTGACAATTCTTTGCAATGGAAAGCATAGCAAATAGTATGGCGATTTGAATGGCATGAATTATTGATCGCTTTTTTTACATTACATACTATTTAGTATATAGTTTTAGTCGCGGTCTATACTCTATAGCACTCTATAGCCAAGTTGGCTGGACCTTGAGGGAGAATGAGGAAATTGATGGCGGCATTTTGAAGTTTTCCCGAGATATCATGATGTCTATTGATCGCCATATGTCGAAAGTCAGACCTTCGATAAAAGAAGCTGCAATTTTTTATATGGATGCAATTATTGAATCCGCTGCAGGGCAGCTTGTCAATGGTTATCCACGGTGAGCAAAAAACAGCATGTTTTTTATTTACCATACTTTTTTATATCATTATTTTCCAATGCTAATTAAAAAATGAAAGCTAATGAGATAATATTTCTTTGGTTCCATGTTATAAATAAAAAATAATCTATATTTGTATTTTATAGATGTACAGCATATAGTGTGCGGTTATACCGCACATGCATATATAACAAAGTATTTCTGTATAAGGAACCAGGTTTGGAGAGACAAACACACTTTCCTATCTTCATATATTTTTCTCTTGAAACAACTTTGATAGCCTCATGTATATTTCTGAGAATTTGAATTCTGTAACAAGTTAATGCCATAAGGATAAATAAAATATACTGCTGGCCCTCAGTGGCCAATTTGAATCTGCTGTATAGTATAGTTTGATTGTTGTTTTCTTGTATCTTATATTAATCGAAAGTATATAGCGAGTATATATATATATTGCTTTAATGCATGACTGTTGTTCATGCGTAGGATATTCAGCTATAGTTTGTGCGCTTAAAAGCTCATATAAATTGCTCATTTCTATAATTATTATATATATATACAGTATAACTATAGCTGAATACACTATACGCGATGCGGACAACAGTCATATATTAAAGCGCACACTACAACTGTATAGTTTTATTTTTCTATGTCTATTGCAGATATGATGTTGCCCGCATTGAGGTATTGGCAGAAAGACGAGAGATGAGGGAATTTGTGAACTATATATGTCAATAACCTTCCCCATGTCACCGAGGAGGTTCCAATTGACATTCGCCTTGCCAGGTACTACTACACCACCTACGCACACAATATCATAAAGCGTATCTGGCGAGGTATGCGTGTGGCTGAAGCCCCTTTAAAAGGTGTGTTAAATTGACAAACACAATCACAAAATTAAGTGTCTCTAGGAGAAGAGACTTCCGCCTCATTTTAAGTGTATGGCAATTAGATGCTTCAGAAGCATGCAGTTGTACTTTTTTAGAATCAGAAACAATATCTGTCTTTTATACAGATACTGATCTGTATGAAAAAGTGGGGAAACCGATGTTTTCTTTTGGACGTAGCTCTCTCTCGCGGTGCTGCAGAAGCGATTGTAGAGAGCTACTATAGCGTTATGGATAAACAGCAGCAAGCAGGTGGGCAGCAGAATGCTACATTATCTATCCGCACTAAATTATTATGGATGCTCCCAGCCATCGAGCAATGTAATGAGATTATTAACAGTGCCGTGAAATTTTTTTACTCAAAAATTGTCATCGCCGTGTGTTTTTTAAAACAAGAGAGGCCACTGATCGATACACCTTGTCGAAAGTTGTAGATAGAATCAACAGTGCAGACTTACGTTGTCCATTCCTATCTTAAAACTCTGTTTTCATGTGTAAATTTTCTTATAATGTACGGTGTGTACAGTGTATAGGCTAGTAAATATTTATGTACATAGTGGTGTTCATATAAACGTATTTTTCATAGGCCTATACAGTATTAATATTCTAATGTTAGTAATAATGCTTGTACATATAATTTCAAGCAGGTTATGGCAGAATAATATTAATAGTACAAATAATCTTTTAGCTTCACTGTACAGATGTCTGGTAATTAATTCACCCATACTTTATTATGTAGTCGGTAATTTTGCAACGTCACGCAAACTGTAAATTTTCTTATAATGTACTGTGTGTATAGGCACTAAATATTTATGTAAATAGTGTTCATGTAAACGTATTTTTCATATACAGTATTAATATTCTAATGTTCGTAATAATATAGTGTACATACATGTACATATAACTTCACTTTGTTATATTTTCTTTGATTCGCAACTCAAACAGTTTATGACAGAATAATAGTACAAATAATCGTTCAGCTTTACTGTATAGCTGTCTGATAATTCACCCATACTTTACTACGTAGTAAGTAATTTTGCAACGTCCAGCAAACTTTTCAAACTAGTTCTTTCACTAAGTCCCACTATTACATACTGTAGATGCGCGTGGCACGGGGCATTGTCCACAACAATGACTACGATATACATATTTCCAGATTACTTTCTATTGGCAATTATGCGGTTCATTACCCGCATAGCCATTCATTCGCGTCGGCCTTGGTTATACTCAGCGCGGACAGAGCGGAAGCGTTTTCCAACGGAGCTGGTGAAAAGGGGGTGGACCATAGAATAAGTAATGAATAGAAATCCCCTCTGCCCGTTTAGGTGAGGCGAAAATCCCCAGTGTGCCGTGGCTTTGTTAAGAAAATCGATAAAGCATTAGATTTCCAGAAGGCTTGCCTTGAGTGGG
>JAUYWV010084447.1:0-24041 GCA_032274565.1 Nematoplana nigrocapitula | reverse complement strand
TAGTTCATTGTCTAGGAGTGCATTCGGTGAGACAGACAATGGTCTATTGTGTCTGCGCGCACCCGTCACGCTTCATTCGTTTGTTAACACGCACTATAGTGAGGTCTGATGACTCACTCAAAACGTGTTCGGGCGCGCAAGGGGGGTGGGGGGGGTGTTCGTCACGCATGACTGATGATTTAGAGCGTAGCTGTAGTATACTACTATCACCAGCTGAGTCCACCCATGCTCTCACGTTTTGTTGCGGTCGATGAGGTTGAGCGTATAGCTAGTTCTCATCAATGACGAGCACATTGTCTGTGATTGAAGCTAGTATTTATTTAGCACCACTTACTCGTTGTTGCTTATGGGCCTATGTCAAATCGTATGGCACCTTCGTACGCAGATGCTGGCTTTTCCACAAATGCTTGCTTAGAATTCCCTACACCGTGCAGTCGTGTAAATCCAGAACAATGCTGAAATGATTCACA
This sequence comes from Nematoplana nigrocapitula, assembly GCA_032274565.1. Taxonomy (NCBI): domain Eukaryota; kingdom Metazoa; phylum Platyhelminthes; order Proseriata; family Nematoplanidae; genus Nematoplana; species Nematoplana nigrocapitula. Next base: position 23,571 of record JAUYWV010084447.1, on the reverse strand, counting down.
GAAATAGTTGGGTTTTCTTCTATAAACCTGACGTCCTTGGTCGATCGGAACCCTCCTTTCTTTTCAACGTTACGCAATCACCATCTTGGATCTGCTTTGCAATTCTTTGGACGAGTCGTATACTGCATATATTTTCCTCACCCCAGGCAGTCACCACTTTCTCGTGTATCCATAGCCTATGAAATCCCATTCCCTATCTCTGTTACGTGTTACGTATTTATTTTAAATTCAAATTCAAATATCATTATTAATGATTTTTACATCATATTATTTATATTTCTACCGTTGAAATAGAAAACGATTGTTTGAAGACACCTATATTTTTAGGCGGTTTAGGAGCCAGACACTTTTAAAAGATACGTAAAAGTTTCTGTAGCATCAAAAATTATATTTCTAATTGTATTGTTTTGCTTTTTACATTTAGCTTATACAGGGAAGTATTTTGTTTCTGCACGGTCGGACCGTGCTTTTTTCAACCAACGCCACAGGGGCGGGGGTAGCTGAAACAGTTGACCAAATGTTTTTTGGATTGATATATTTTATTATTCATAACGTCTACTGTACAGTGAGTAACACTTTTTGTATAATGGTAAGCATTTCATTTATTCCTGAATATTAAAAAACACAATAGATATGTACTGAAAAACACCAACATCTGGTAACTGACTGGTTACCTGACTGACCACAGTGGAAAAAAATAAAGTACATGAGCAATTCAATGGAATGCAATCATCGAAATGAAAAGCAATCACAAAGATCATATATAACATCTTCTCAGTACAAACATTTACTGTTACAATGAAATATTAGTAGGATAAAATATAATATATAAGGTGTTAAGTAAAGGAATATAAGTATTTAGATCAACAGTGCGTATTTCTAATCCTTACATTTTATATTGAACTACAGTACCTTTAATACAGAAAAGAAAAAAGATTACACCATCACCACTCTCGCCCATCTGATCTATTATCTAAGAACGATTAGTGCTCGGTGGTAATGTAATTATTAAAGTTTTGACTTGAATGATACATGACGAAGAGTCACCAAGTATACTAAGTGCAGGAGTCAGATCAATCCTCAACAGTTTACAACCCCATTCTGCAGGTCAGCCGGTCCCTCCACCTTTGGCTGGGTCGTACACGTCTTCCGGAGCATTGACATTGGTATCTAGCACCGCACGCCCCTTTCCTGGTGTACACACATCGTCCAGTTTGGCGTCCAACACAAATGCGGCATCGTCCGGCGCAGGTCTTCCACAGATATCCAGTACCGGCCGAGCTCCAGCCCGTACACCGACTCCACGCGTCCCAGCATCCGGCGTCGACAGAAGTGGGAATATTTATGGTGAAGATGGCCAGCAGCAGTACTGACCCAAGTAGGCTGACATTGATAGAGCGCATGATTCTCTCTCCGCACTGTAACAGGGATGGACGTTATAGAATATCCGGACATTGTGCAAATCTTTCATTTCAACGGCTGTTGATTTGTGGATTTAACATACGTATTACTGTATTATAACGCATATGCTTGTAAAAATTGAAAACTGGTTTTGTTACTGCTAAATTTATGACTAACATCATAGCATTAGTATATTTTGTTTGGCTAACTGTGCGTGGCTGGAAAAACATTTCTGCATGAAATAAAATAAGGTTGTGTATAGTATCACTGCGAATGCGATGCGAGATAAACTATATCTTTAATTTTGCTTTTTATAACCTATCTTAGATAGGCCCCATCCACATGGAAGTATAACTCTGAACTACAGTATACTCCGCTATACAAACTGACACCACCTTCGCTGTTTATATTGCACTACTTTTCACTTAAACGAATTCAAAATGATAAACCATATCGATTCCAAAAAGTTTACTGCTATAATATGACTCCAACATACGCCAATAGTATAATATATTGGAATTGTATTAAAAATTCAAATGTTGACGCTGATAAAGTTCTGTTGATATACCGGGTGATTCATAGTTATTAACACAAAGTAAATCCTTAGTATTAAGTTATTACACAACATTTATCATCCAAAACTTAGTGTGCAAATAGTAAACACTTGTACTATTTTTCAAACTAAAATTCATTAAAAGATTTTTTCATTAGAAAATTTGAATTCAAAGCTTACTGTATTTTATTGCCATTTACTGCATTGCATCAATAACAATGAAGCGTAATTTTCCAGTGAACTACGTACGGCTGAAAATTGTTCAACTGTTTTACGTAAACAATCGCTCACGCATTCAACTACTGGATACGTCGTACTGGCCAGAGAGCACCGCGCTGCACTAAGAACAACGTCAGAGATGTTGTTTTTAATTTAGGAAATACATTTACTTTGTTAGATGTGCACAAACAAGGTTATCTCATGAAGACCGAAATCTATGGGGCTTCATTCGGGATATGGTCTACAAAGATCGTAGTCAGCCATTCGAGAATTGGAATAATTTATGCAACGCAATCCTAGATGCTTTTTGCAAAGTCAAAGAACATTGCATGGTTGAAGTTACGAAGTTACGAATGTCTACAACGCCTTCTGAGGTCGAGTTGATGATTGTATTAATACTAAAGTTGTGTCCTGTAACATTTTCAAGCTTCATTGTTGTATTTTACATGACATTGTTGAAATTACTGTATGAAAAATACACTTTTTATGCCACATTGTTATTGATGCAGTGCTGTAAATGGCAATAAAATAAGCTTTGAAGTCAAATTGCCTAATGGAAATATCGAAATTTATATTTAAATCAATAGTATTGATTAACTAGTGCAAATTTTTAAATGATTTTTAGTTAGAAAAATAGTACAAGTGTTTACTATCTGCATACGAAGTTTGGATGATAAATAAAATGTTGTGGAATAACTTAATACTAAGGATTTAGTTTGTGTTAATAATTATGAATCACCCGGTATATAACCATAGGGTTTATCCGATGTCTATGGATCTACGACAAAACTTTAGCCGTATGATAATCAAGATAAAATATTTATTTTTGATGATTAGATTCAGAGTCACGTGATTCTGTATCATCTTAACAAAGTAAAAATATTTTTATAACTTTGTGCACAATGTATGGCACTCAGTCAAAAACATTTTGAGTCGAAAGAGCTTAACAATACGCATTTTATTTTTATAATTTTCTTTTCAGTGATTTCCGTGTTTTTCGTTTATCTGTCACTCAGCATCTGAAAGCAAGGATGTTGTGATTCCTACATGTCATCTACATGTCTAGAAACTCAGTGGAAATCAGTCAACTACAGTACGTCTAAATATATCACTAGATTTTTGACTGAAATAATTAACATGATTATAACATCAGTCTTAAATTTAAAAGAAAACTATCATAGTTGCGAATCTTTTGTGAAATTACATATGAATGAGTCATACTTCTTATTCCGAAAATAAAAGGCCTTATTTACAAAGATATACTTTCCCAAAATGTAAATTTGAGCTATTATACTTTATTAACTGTTTAAGCTACAGTATATAGCATGCTATAAAAATGAAAAATTTCTAATTTTTCAAATGATCAACAGAGAGATCATACTTTCCTACTGTTACTTTATACTGCTGTCATTTTAAATTGACGGGAAACCATAGAGATTCATATGATGATGTTTAAAGGTAACGTAGATTTTCCCTAGTTATATGGTAAAACTGGTGACTGGAAGCCATAGAATACCATCATTAATCCGGATTAACGAATTTTTCGGACTAATGCATCACTCTATTTCGCTCTCAGTTGAATATCTGAATATCATCTAACTGTGCATATACTACTTGCGGCAAAACCAGTATCTGCATGTGTATGCAAGACATCCCGGAGCAATTGAGACTTGCATCCAGTTTATTAGTAAATCGAGAAAGTATATCTTACTGAAACACTACAAAATATAATCTATTTTTATAAATCTGTAAATCCAGTACATGTACGTATGTATACTGTAGTTCGGGCTTCTTTTGACTCGCCTTGGTCGTGGTGACATCCTTCCATGGCTCATTATCGTCCTGGCAAATAGTTCTTCGGGTGTATTAAAGAAACGCCGTGATTCACCCTGGCTGGACCGTTTGTTCCCATTTTAACTTCATGATCCGGGACGCAAATTTCCGGATTAATAAAGAAAACATAATTGCGGAAATCCGTTTCCATATAGATTGTCCAGATTGTGAGGTTTATGCATTAAATTTACAGGTTTCACTGTAAATAAGTTTAGAATTGATTAATATAACTAATGTTATTAACTAATTGTATAAAAAGTGTTTCCAAATATAAAGAAACGCGCCGTTGTTAATTGTGTTACTTAGTGCTTTTGTTTATCGCTTTTTTGTAAGTAATTATAGTATTTTATGCTTTCTATCTCATCTTATTTTGCTTAAAAAATAATAGGAATAAACTCAATTCTTCGTCGGGTCAAATAGTTTGCGTAGAAAATAGGTGAATTATTAAAATAAATTGACGGAAAATGTTCAACACGCGTTGGAATGTTCATATTTGTGCATTAGTTTGAAAGAGAGGGGCGACAGGAAGTCGCTTTGTGGGACAGGACAGAATTTTTTATGTTGTCAATTATGTAGTGCAGAATATTATGAGCAGGTGTCGTTTAAATACAAAAACTACAAATATTGTATTTAGCAGTCTCTCAATCTTCTTTATAAAAGCTGAAATATTTCCGGCGTACTAATGACAGTCGTGGAATGACCCAAGTTTTTAAAATATGCACAGAATTAAGTAGAATAAATGACAGTCTGTGGAAATAAAAAAATATGTCGTAAACATAACGTAATTATATCTACTATGTACGATGATGAAGGGAGGCTAAAGGCGGGGAAGTTTACTGATCATCATAAATATTGTGTAATGCTCAAAGTGGCTACAAACCTGATCATTCAAAATTAATAGAAATATTTGTCATAATTGGGCTAGATATCAAGGTGGCAGTTAAATGAAAGCACCTTAAGATACCTCTCTTCATAACACACAAACACACTCTCTCTCTCTGAACATTTTGGATATTGGGAAATATGACAAATCCCTTTAAATAACTAATTAGGGGAAGTTGGGGTAATAACGCCCGTGGGGTAATAACGCCCATCCACTTTTTGAGAAATGAGTAGGCATAATCCCAGGGGGGCGTTTTTTACCCTACCTTCCCCTACTATATAATATTACTACATATACTACTGCATTTATATATGGAAAATAACTGAAGAACTTTCATTGTCTAAACCTACACATTTCACAATCTAAATCAGAAATAATAATAACAATTTCGTAAAAAGTAAAACCAATTTCGGGAAGAAAAAGACTTACTTGGGGGAAAATGACATCTACAGTATGTATTTTGTAATTTCAGACTATATTTTGAGTGTACAATATATAATATACATAATCGTAGAGGTAAACTGGATAAGGATGAAACCATTTTATTCACCTATACTGGCATATCGTGCAATATACCCCTCAGGGCAACTTTCTTGAGTCTCAGCGTTGAGTGCAACATAGAGTACCTATATCACAGCCGAAATTCTGTGTGTAAAAGTCTTGTAGGGTCACCGGCAATCAATTGGTCATATGTTTGCTGCTTTTGGTTTTTCATGATATTTTTAAGGCGCTCCCATTATGAGCAGGGGGCAACGTATGGTGCTAATCAGCACACTGTGCAGCCGACTTATACTTCTGTTTCACGTACTTTGTGTTTTTCTGAGTGAGCAGGAGCAATGTCGCGCACGATGACTTGCTCGTGTAAAACTGTTGCTAAGCAACAAGTCACTATAATAAAAGCATTTTTGATTGGTTTGATTTGACTTGCATTTATGATACATGTAGTATGCACAAAATATGACGAATAGATATACTACTTCCAAAGTAGGTTTTACTTTTTACGAAATAGATTTTACTTTTTTGAAATCGACTTCATTTTTTAAAAAATTTTTTCCGAAATTGATTTTACTTTTTCCGATTTGATAGTTCCTGTAAAAGCGTAGAAATGGTCATTTTCAGTACATCGGTAACATTGAAGTTATTCTATTGCACTCAGTGAAACTCCTCTCAGTAGGCAAACTTATAAACCTTTTCGTAGGATGACCATCTCAAATTGAGGATATTAATCCTGCTCATTAAAAAATCTTAGGTCTTCTGTCTGCTATCTGAAACTCGCCCATTCGTCACGCATATGATTATAAGTAGACAGAAGCAAAACAAGAATCTGACATAGCTCTTGCCATCATATTTCCCGACCAATCCTGCCTGCCAACAAATTGTCTCTATGTAATCTCATAATCCTACAAGACTACCCATATGACATTTCCCTCCGGACTTTTGTAATTTCGTTTAATCCTGGCCAAACTTAAGACACAGACAAACTCCTTTGTGCGCCTGGATATAACGCTTTATTACGTTTTATGACTTGACCTGTTGCCTGTAAAATCAGAACTTCATTACTAAATGTTTCACGAAATATATACCAGAATGATGATACAGTTAATTAAATTTCTTCAAGACAAAAAGACGCGCCGTTGTTATCCAGCGAATAGTTATTAATCTATTTTCAATGACTAATTTCTCACTGAACCAAATAGACTGTTCCGTTTGTTGCTGGTGATACAATTACCACACCTACATAATGATAACCCATTTCACATCGAAAGTGAATCATCATGCGTGGCAGTTGATATAATAATAATGCCCTTTAACCTTTACAATATAAAATGACTTTTACTAGATGAAACGATGACCTACAGCTCGTGACTTTTACCCGTACACCAAACTTACGCTTCCTCAGTTCATCAAACCTACGCCCCTCTGTGACATCACTTACGTCCCCGGTCTTAGCAACATCTTTGTGAAGGAGGTCGCAGACCCTCTTACCGACGAAGCCACCCTCCTTGACCAATCTGAACAGTCTCCGCAGCAGTCAAGAGCATCTCTAACTACGACCGCCATTTGGCCATCACTGACCGCCACCACTACCCTATTGATACTCTCGCCAACATCAACAGTCAATCTTTGCGCACCACGTCGCTATCTCTATCGCCCGAATACGCTCCAGGAACTCCCTCTTTTTCTTTACTTACCAGCATCGCATCCGCCTTGAAGGCTCCTCCACCTGTCTCTGCATCTCCGCTATTTGAGACCTCAACCATCTCCTCAACTTCTGTCTATCCCAAGACCATATTATAGGCTTTCGTCTAAACTCCTCCCCCTCTCCATTATTCCTTTCAACCCCTCAAGCGCCCTTGCCACATCATTTGCACCCCTGATACCATGGCTCTTTGGCGGGCGCCCGCTCTGGGCCCTCGCGTCATGCAACAACCAACCGAACAAACAAACAAACTTACGCCTTCCTTAGTTCCCAAAAATATGTCCCCCCACTCCTAAATTTTTATTATCTTTTATAACGTTTCTCTTCTTCTTCTTTTTTGATACTATCGTTTGCTGCCTCCGGTGAAACAGGCGAGGCTGCTGATGTGTCTGCCTCAGTGGTAGTTAGAGTACTGAGAATTTAACAACAAATAATTTATCTAGCGATAAACGCATGACTTATATATAGATGGAATTATTAAAGTGAAAATCAATAAAGCGCTAAACTGTGGTGGCCAATTTCAGTCGGTAAAGTTGTCAAAATGTATAGGAAAATATTTTTCACTGCCTAAGTAGTTTAATACGCGTTTTGAGCCCCGGCAAAGATGCAAATATAGCACAGACATGAAGAAAAACGAAGAAGGAGTTTCAACTCCTAATGAATGATACGGAGTCTTGCTGAAGAGCTGGAACGCTAATGCAATTTGTAGCAAAGGTTGGTCAGGAGATATCTTTCCAAACTTGTCCAATCAGGTCTTATCAAAACTATTAAATTACTTTACAAGTCTAGCATCAAATGTTGAAAAACTTTCTTTTTATAATTGAAGTAAACGAAATAATTTAAATATTCACACGACTACTGAAGCTTATAATAAAAAACAATACTGGAATGAACTTGATTTAGAAATAGAAAAAAATAAGCTGACTCCCAGGTAGTAGAGTGCGTTAAACTTCAAACATTTTAAACAAATTTATAATTGCTGTACATATAATAAGCAACAATAATAAGTTACCTAATATGAAACGAGATGCTTCTATATATGTTTTATTCTTGTTTCTAAATTTTATTAATCAATACTTATACAAGTGCCTGTATAAGTGAATCTTGTCAATGTATAAGACAACTGCTGTATATTTGTAAAGGAAACAAAGACCATACAGTATGTACTGTTTAACTATGAAAAAATAATTCTTTCTGCTAAATATAACATGATTTGCTTTTAAAGTGATATTACTTGGAAATGCGTATGGGAATCAAATTAAAATGTAAATCAAGTTAAATTAATATCTAATAGTGTACCTATGCTCTGTATTATTAGTATGTTATTCGTATTTCATAATGCAGTAAAAAAAAAGACAAGACAAGACACATTGCGTTCTGGGATAGCCTTTGTTACGAACACCTAGAAAACTTTAAACAAATTTGAAATAGTTAATTTAAACAATAACAATTTGATCATACTGTGTTCAGTTAAAACTATCATGAGAGGATAATTTAATATCTATTTCACAAATAAACGATACTGACTTTATCTTTTGTTTTCAAAGCCAGACATTAGACGACAAAAATATGTACAACTGGTACACGAAAGACATAGTTAATTACTTTAGGTTATATAATATTTAATATGAAACATAACGAGCTACTCGGCTGCACATTTCAGTTAGGTACATCTAATAAACTGTGCATCACCGTGCCACCGAACTTGGCTATTTGAACTCTACTCACATATCAACTATCCTAGTTATTGATGTATTATTTTTAGGCTGACAAAAAACTTTTAGAAAATTATTTACATTGTTCTCCTATCAGCGGGAGGTTTGGCAATACGGACTTAAGAAGTAAACATATTTATTGAAAATAATTTTAGTTTTACGAATCAATAATTCATCGATAGCAATTGTGAGCTGATTGTGTTGCTTTCTAGCATAGTAACCAAAAATATGCAATAGGTTTGATTAATAACCATGAACAAACTGCACGCGTTTTGTTGTTTACATTTTCTGGTTCAGGCCAACAAAACTGACATCTCTTATGCCTCCATTAGAAGCGCAACGCCTAAGGATTTAAAAAATATTCTATAATTAATTTCTAAGTAAAAATACAGCAAGACATATACGAGTGTACATACGAATTTACATGTACATGTATACTGTACATGGATGTGTGTTTTTCTGTGTTATTTTTAACTCGAACATCATTCTGATTACAGGATATTCTTTGCAGTCTAGAGATGCTTTCTACATCAAACCGACATTTTCCAGAAAATAGATTACGGAAGAAACTGTGAGATAATGTATGGTTGGCTAATTTCTTGCATAAAGAACACCTGAGATTGTTCTACAACTGTATTTAAAGAAAAAAGGAAGAACAACGGGACACACGAGGAGAATCTTTACCTGTACTTAAACATTTGTAAAAGAAAATGGTTGGCCGGCAGCAAGTATGATGTTCGGAGATGATAACATCATAAGATAAGATTGTATTGGGGTGTTTTATTAAATATTTGTCCGTACGTCTATCTGAAGTTCTTTTTGGGGGTTGCCAGACTTAACTGCAATTCAATTTGACTGTAGACGGCAGGTTGCTGAAGATGTGTAAACTTGTCGACAAATTATAATGGATTTTCTGCCAAACAACAAAAAATGCCCATTTCCGACGCTTCTTTTCAGCTACTTACATTTTACTATAGCAACTAGCAAATGTGCTCAATATGTAGAAAACTACTGTTAATTGTTTTCATTTATTTTTAAACTGAGAATTTCTCCAAAAATCTTTCACTTGACTTCAAACTTTCTTACTTGATATTGTCTGCTTAAATTTTCGTTTTTTAAATATAAGATTGTAATATCAGATATTTTAGTTTAATATACTATTATGTACTATTATATTTCATGGACCGCGCTGCTATATTTCGATTGGGGGGGGGGCATACTTCACCATATAGGGTCCCACTAGATCAAATCTAAATATTAGTGTAATTAACAAAAATGTTTGGAAATTTTAAATGCCCATATCTCTGTTGATAATAGAGATATTGAATTCTAATAGCGCTTTTCGAAATTAGCGCCTCACAATCTACCTTTTCTGAAAAACATTTGCACAGGGGTCCCCCTAGAAGCGATAAAATTCCACGTTTTTATTCAATATCTATGTTTGTACACTAAATCAGTATTGCAGTACATATACAACTTCATGGATATTGCCTAGGCACACATGTTATGACTAATTACTCTTTAATATCGGTTTTACATATTTGGAACATTGGCCATCAGCGGTCATGTTTGTTGAATTCTATTGATTTCTGAATTTCAAACTCTATCCTATCCTTTTCCTTACCTCACCACGGCCCAACACAAATTTATAATAGAATCAACGCATCTTGCGCGTAAGGGGAGACCTGCGTTGACGCAAACAACACAAGTTTATCATATATTTGTACGCGGACGGTAAGACGTGTAAGATAACGTTTTAGACATTTTCTACTAACTATTTAAGAAGATATGCAGCGAAGCCACCTAGATTATATTATACTAGCTCGCGATACAAGGAGCACAACGATAAGACTTTCATAGCAGAAATTTTGGTGCAAACTGGCAAATCCAAAAGCAACCCCCCGCCCCCTGGATACGCTACTGTCGTGGAACATTTATTATCACTAGTTTTATCTAGGTAAAACTGAATATAAATATAGGATTCGTACAGTTAGAATTACAGTAATACCACTTTTGAGTTTTCCCGCGCAAAAAAACAGCGACAAAACATATGTAACTGCTCACATGGCATATGCCCTGGCCCAGCCAACAGGGGCCCATGCTCAGCAAAAAGAAGCCCCTTTGCAGTCAAGAAAGGTCTCTGCGCAGCCAAGAGGGCCCTTGTGCAGTCAAGAGGGGCCCGTGGTGAACTTCAGAGGGCAGTGGCGGAACTAGGAATTTAGCACAAAGGGGGCAAGACCTTCCCCAGGGGCACCGCAGGGGGCGCCATCACACGGAGGGAGCGCCATCACAACTTTTGGAGGGGGCGGACCGCCCCCCTGCCCCCTCACTAGATCCGCTACTGCCAGAGGGGACCTACCAGTGCAATCAAGAGGGTCCCTCCGCAGTCCATAAGGGCCCCGATCAGTTTCCAAAACCCTTTCTACTGATGAAACAACAGGGAATCCCGTTTTAACCATAGCCTAATATATATATAGGACATTGAAAGGGACCCACGCTGTTAGGATTATTGGGGGGGGGGGGAAGATGCCCCCGCCCAGCAGCGCGATCCATGTATTTTAGTTTATAAGATTTAAAAAAATTTAGTTTAAAAGATTTAAATATATTCTACTTTATTATAAAATATTATATTAAATTTCATAAGATTATATTATATTATATTATATTTTTCTTTAATAAGATTCTATTCAGATATATTTTATTATAATTTTCCTTTAATTTAAATTTTACTGTAATATTATCACTATTCTAATACTAATTTGATTTAAATCCTTCTTTTATTTTATTCTTATTTTTTCCTCATCCTAATTTTATTCCATTCTTATTTCAATTATAGTTACTAAATTATTCTAAATTATTTTTATTCTAATTCTCATGTTATTGTAATCCTTAATTTATTTTAATTTTGAATTTATTCTTATCTAAATTTTATAAACCGTATTACTCTACGATGCTCATGATTATCATCTATACATGCTCCCTGCACCATATCCATAATTGTAACTAACAACAAGATAATTTTAGCAAAATGAAATGTGACCTCAACGTGTAGTTAACACCTAGGGATTAGTGTTGAAGAATAAGAAAAGTACATATAAAACTTTCAACACTTACTGTACACCGATCTCAGGTTAACACCGATGTAATTGTTAACACTAACACCGCCAAATCAAAGTCATTTTTTAATTTTACGGAAGTGTTTACTCTATATTTGACTTCACCCGTTGTCCTGTAAAGTACCAAATTGAAAGATTGATCTTAAAAAGATTTTAATTTTATAAAGGTAATCGTACTATTCCATAAGATGGTTAATTAGTTAAACTACAGTAGTTAATTAGTCAGAACTATACAGTACAACCACCATTGCTCCTTCAGTTGCAATTACATTTTGGTATCTCTTGGACATGTCCGAAATGAGCTTACGGTATGTTCTGCGACTTATGCTTTCTTTACTTTCTTTAGGTGAAATCGGGGTCATCTCAAGGGGGCTAATGGGCTTAAAAACTGCCTAGTCATAAATAAACCACAATAGAATTGACCTCTTGAAATGAAAACCAATTTAACTTATAAATTCCGAGGTGTACAACTCTCAAATTTATTAGTATAGTGAAGTAAAACCGTAGTATGATTTTCAAATATCGCATATATTTACCTGGTTTAAAATACCTTTTTTATTAATTATGCACTTTTAATGGGCCTATGTTACTCCCAGTGAAACACCGATTCAATTGAGACCCTTTGCAACCCTATGCCATGTTCTATGCTCGAGTTATAAGCGTACAGAGAAGGTTATTGCGATAGATCACAACGAATATAGTTATAGAAGCATCATCAGCAGGGTTTTACAGATTGTCAAGGCACAACACAAAACGTGACTAAGTTATTCAAAAGTGGAGGGACAAAAGTACATACAGCAATTAACAAATAAGACGTTTCAACAAATAGAGTACAAGACACACAGAGAATTAATGTATAATACATAGTCAAACGTCCACAAACAACTTTTAAAAAGCGATGAGTCACCACTATACGGTTTCAGATTAAAGAGGTGAAACCAAACATGAACACGGCGTTGGCGAATAGTGGTGCGTGCCTCAAGAGAAAACACGCTTACAGCGTAATGTTTCTTTAAATAACAAAAAAAAACATAAAACTCATTACCTGTTTAATAATTAAAACAAAGTAGCTACATATGTGAATTACGCATATATGCAGTTAAAAACTTAAAATTATAGAAAAGGAATCAATAAATGCTAGCATTGGAAACCTGAAATGAGTCAATCTGTCCCTGTTGACAGCCTTAATTAATCTTAGTGCTGTGTAATTTTCACGATTTCTAAAATGAATAATTGGAGCAGAGCAGCAAATATAATTTGTGGAACACAAGAACATGCTGATTTTCAGAATCTAGTTTACCAAAAATATTTTCGCAGACTTCTCAAATGTGAATTTTGATGCATATCAATCAATATCGCCAATAAAGTCTTTTTAAGACAGGGTGATGAAATAAACTGAACACATTAATATAAACAAAATGAGGTGTAGCTCCATCATAAAGATTTATCGCTTAGAACTGGTGCAGGCCCAGAAACAAGACAAAAATTAAGGCGATACAACTTTTGCGGATCTATATGGTAAATTGTTGTAATATTTCAATTGTGGTTGGTAATTGTCTCGCATTTAAAAAGTCGTAGATTTGAACTGTCGTATTAAAAAGTCGTTTATTTAAAGTGTCGCATTTAAAAAGTCGTATACTAAAAATGTTCTATGTTTGATTTGTCGTACTCAGCTTTCTACAGTACGTATATTGATGTAAAATTATAACGTATGAAATTTGGAAAGAAGAGGCTGCGTTACAAAGAATTGATCTGTGCTATGGCCATAAGTTACCCAATTCGTATATTATTAGTCGCAAAGTCCAAACGAAAGTAGGCTAATATTATCAAGAATCAGTATGAATAAATTTCCAAAGATTTTTCTCTTTTGATAAGTCATAGTTGTCCCAATCCATACAATATTAGTTGGCAAAGAGGATTGTATGCTCATGTGATGAGACGACAAATGCGTATACGCCAGTGTAATTATGACATTTACAATAAGACAAAGTAGTAGACCATTTTTTAAATGTGACTTTATAGAAATGCAAGAGTCGGGCATAGAAGATCCCTTCACATATTGTCTCACTCGAAGTGACGAGGCTACCTTCCATGCTAAGCTGATAAACAAACCGCCATCATGTCCACATGCGAACATCTGTACTGTCTTTTCTTCCATATCACGCAGAGTCTTCAGTATCTAATTCCTGTTTTCAGAGGATGTGCTAACAGAGATCATGTATCTGGACATGCTGCGTGAGCACTTGGCTGCTTTCCCTCCAAGCTGGAGAGAGATATAGCGGGATGGGGCTACGCCTCACTTCTCTTTGGAGGTCTGGGAGTTTTTTATTGAAAAACTTGCACGGCTGCTCAAGATTGGCATTTTAAAAATTTTCTAGGTTTATTACTGGTACCTACAGATTGGTGTTTTTTCACATCTGCCTTTCATAAATATATAATGCTTACTTCTTTTCTGCTTTATTCAAAATCATTGTAAAGTAAATGTATTTTATCGTTCAATGTTAAACTTAGTTTTTATTGTGAAATTTGCTTTTGAACGACAGAATACCCAAAAATATTATTTTAAGCAAGCAATACCGGAATGCATTGGTTGCAGGATTAGATTGATAGCTTAAAAACTATTTTTTATAATTTCGTACAAAAAAGGTACGCAAACAAATGTGTTAAATTTTTGTTGGTGAAGACTAATCTATTAATATGTAGGTATATGATAACTAACTGATTATAGGATTTCAGAATCTAAGAGCCGCAGAAACGCACTGTGTTTGCAAAAATGCGATGTTTTATGCAAAGTCGCTGTTTTTTGCAGAAACGCGGTGTCTGCAAACACGTAGTGTTTTATGTTAAAACCCGTTGTTTTATGCAGAAATGCGATGTTTTATGCAAAGACGCTGTTTTATGCAGAAACGCGGTGTTTATGCAAACACGTAGTGTTTTATGTTAAAACCCGTTGTTTTGTGCATAAATGCGGTGTTTTATACAGAAATGCGGTGTTTTATACAAAACCGCGTGATTTTTGCTACCATAGTCCGTCATGGTCCAGCTGTTGGCGTTGTATAGAAGGATTAACTGTTGATCCCAAAAGACATATGACTGGAATATGCTCGCCAACAGTTAGAAATACCACCTCCCAGGTATGCAAACTTCTGACATCATGGGAAAGGTGTTAGGTTGTCCGTATTAGCTGGAAACATGATTCTAGCCTCCATATCTAGTGGGACAGTCATAACTTCAGTCTTTGTTATGTTGTCTTGTAGTCCAACTTTTATAGAGCAGGTTCAACAAAGCTTCAACACATGTACTGTGGCACTTTTCTCAGTATAGATGATAACAAGATGAGAAAGTTTTCTTTCGACCCTGTCATTAATCGTTCGCAGAAAAATGGGCCACCACGCCAAGTCTAAGACAGTCGCTATTGTTCTAAAACAAAGATATTGTCCAATTTTGCTTCCGTATGGTTATCAACTGCACTTTTCTACATTTTCGTAGCATGGCGTGTTTATACAAACAGCATACTGTATATACTTTTAGAGGTAGTACAGTCGGGTCATGCGGCGCTCTTGCAATGTGTTTATTAACTGCGGACAATTTCATCCTCCCACAACCGGACTTACACCATTCTTATCCGGCCACTGCGAGCTACCCGGCCGCTGAGCCTATCGTCAACAACAGCGGATCGGTTCCCTGGACACAACAAGGGATTTTGTCGATTTCTTCCGGAATCTACGTCTCATCGATCGATTCTCATTATCCATGTCTCAGCCAGACCGTAGCCTTCGATCTGGTAGCGTTATTCTCTCGGGTTTACCTAAAGATGCTGATGACGCTTTGAAACCACATGTCACGAAACTGCTCGAGATAATTCTCAGTGGGTCTGTGGATGCCTACGTAGAGAACGTCAACCGTTTATGGAGGAAAACAGCGAATGAAACCCGCGCCACTAAAGTGTCCTTCACCAACACCAACATCCGCAGCACAGTCTCCATCCTCCAAGCGGGGTGCTGTGGAATCCGTACAACGGATGCGAAGAAAACGCTACTCGCAGAGGACGAACTACGCCAAGTTCCTCCCTCTTACCTGGGGGGGGACTCAACGCGGGTTTTTGGGTACTCGGGGTTCCAGTCCGGCGTGGGACTCTCGAATGATTCTGATGGAAGCCGGGGATGTGGAAAGTAATCCGGGTCGGGAGAGATGTAGTGTGTGCGAAAGAAGTTGTGCGGGAGAGGGCCTAAGTGTGAAGGTGCGGTGCCAAGAACCACCTGAAATGCAGTGGGTTGAGCAAAGGTGCCTTCTATAAGAAAGAATAGGAAAGAGGCTGGAAATGCAACAAGTGTGAACTCAAAGCTAGAGAGAAAGAGGTGGAGGAGAGAGAATAAAGTAAAAACAACAGTAAAGAAGAGACAGACGTAGAAGAAGGTCAGTGCCGCAAGTGTCGTGTGAAGTTTAGAAAGGGACAAGAGGGAATGAAGTGTATGGACTGCGAAGTTAGAGTCCACAAGAAGTGCACGAACTTAAAGAGATGGGACAGGGATAAAGGGGAGAGATGGAGATGCGCACAATGTAGTGGTGAGGAAGCTAGAGAAGAGAGGAAAGAAGAAGAAAGACCATTAGAGAAAGGGATCTGTAAGGTGTGTAACAGATATAGAAGAGAGAATCAAGGGATAAGATGTGTGGAATGTGAAATCATCATCCATATGAAATGTACGGGGATCAACAGCAGGGAGCTATCTGAAGCGAGAAAGAAGAATTGGCAATGCTAATGGTGTACTAAAGACAAGAAGAACAATAAAAAGATGGGTATGAAGATATAGTGTTCAGAGGAAAGCAAGAAGAGAAACAAGAAAAGGTGAGAGTTCTACAAAGGAACTGCGACCACCTGATGGCGAAGATAACAGAGCTAGAGGATTTCTTGGCCAAGTGGAAAATAGATATAGCAGCCATCCAGGAAACGAAGCTCAGGAGCGAAGATGGGGATGTGGAAGTGAGGGGAGGGGGTACGACCAGTCTCGGTCATTCTTTTTGTTAGGGCTCCCAGGCCGGCCTGGTCATCGGTCTGCAAATCGGTTAGAGGCGTCCGGATCACACCACCTTGGTGCAACGATAACCCCCACGATCTTATGGACTGATACCGGGGCTGTGTGCCTCCTTTAATTTATCTTCTGTGACTGTAAATACTCACACGGCAACTTCTTTATAGGCCGTTGTTGATGTTGTTTTTGCCCTTTGCGAGTTTGTGTCCGAGAGTTGAGAGACAGAGTTGTGTTTTTGTGCCGCAGTGTAAATAGGTGTGACCTCTTTGTTGTGTTTCTCCCTAGGTGGGCTGTGATAGCTAATAATAAAGTTTTGTTTGTTGCGACCACACCTTTTAATCTTTTCTTAAGTCGGGTTAGCTACTTCATACTTCTCTCACTTGTCAGCCCTTCCTGCGGTCAGAAGCCGGCTAACAATATATACGGAGAACGTAATGAGAGAAGTAATGGACGATGACCATCAGATAGATAGCTTTGATCTAATTCCTGGTAATGGAGAGCATTTAAGCTACTTGCAGTTGACGCCACATTGTTGTCAAAGTTTAGGCAAGGGTCGAACAGGTTGGTTCAAGTTATGGATGAACGGAGTATAAAGAATATGAGTAGTAATGTATACCCACGCTCTGTATCATGACTCACCACCCCCCCACACGCGCGGGTGGTGAGTCATGATACAGAGCGTGGGTATACATTACTACTAATATGGTTTGAAGAAAATGACCATAAAGTCTAAAGTGATGCCATTGACACAAGTAGACATTTTGTTAATAGTATAAGGACATGTATAGAAGGAGAACCAATGGAAGAAGTGGATCGTTTTCTATATCTTGTTGCACGAATTGAAAACAACTAATGAAATAGTAGACAAATTAAATGCCGGCTCGCAATGGGCCAAGCGGTTCTCAATGGCATGAAAACTCTTTGGAAGGGTCAGGACAGACAAACAAAGCTACGTCTGCTATACGAACATGCATATATATCCTGTAGCTGATCTCCATGGCTATTTTCGTTAGGGAGGAAATATAAGTTTTTTATACCGCGGTTATTTTGGGCGACATAATTAGGGAGAGTTGTCGCCGAAGAAATACCATAAAGATCAGATTGTAATATTCGAGAAAGAGTCATATGGAAACTGAAGATACACGGATGATACAACGCCTTTGGTAAAAGCAATACTGGGCTTTGAAAACATCTTATAGTATTAATAGGATTCATGCATTTGAAAAATGGGCATACAAACGACTGCTTTACAGTACATCAGCTAGCGTGACCACAAGATAATTGAGGACTGGTCATTCCTTCCTCTTGAAAACGTATCCCATTAGACAGCGATGTGTCTTGTGGGCAGATTTCGACCTCTCTTTAACACTAAACAGTCCAGGCTGTGTGGGACCGGCAGGACATTGTGTTGCAGAGCCATGGAGGATAACTTCAGATATGACTTGAAGAAGAAGGCAAAAGCAGAGTAGGAGGGAGGCCAACTACGTGGATTGAAGGCATAGGCAAAAGGGAAGAAGGACTTCAATGAGCAAGAAACAATGCGCGAGAAACAAGCCGACGACCCAAAAGACCCAAGGTTCCCTGACGATGTTGTAGTTTTGGCAAACATGTTTTCCTCCCTAAGAAAAAAGACAGCATTTCCTGCCTCAACGATTATTAAAATGCACGCTTTTCCGCCCGCATTTCCATAAAAATACATTTCGCAATAGAAGTGCACATTTCCTGAACAGACAGAAGACTTAAGCAATGGAAATACAAGACTGTTTAGCAATACATAAATTGCCTATTTTCCGAAAAATGATCATGCCTTCTTTTGTCAGAGATTTTGATTAAAATATGATAGTTATACATAGACGATAATAGCACAGAGAGGAAAAGGTCACTTTCATATGGAACAGGTGATTTTATTTTAAAAGAAAAGCGTTTCAGTGTTGTATAAAATCTCATAGCCTACCCACTTGATCGAAATATTAATTTGAGAAAAGTGTAATTGACATTTTCACATATTTCATATATGGTAAACTAGCAGTGGGTACCCGCGTTGCTGGGCAGTAGAGTAGGGCCATGCCTAACTCTAACCCTAACCCTGCCCTAGTATTTTGTATTATGAATGTTTCTGTGAGAGGCTTCTTCTGCCCGTAAAGGCAATTCTACACCGTTTTTAGCCACCTTGACCTTGATACCGACCCCTTTACCTCGACCCCGACCTCGGAGGTCGACCTCCCCTCCCCCATGTTACCCGCAGGTTTGAGGGGGTCACCCATGCAAATTTTCGGCTCGCTGGCACCGACGGTCCGGCCGCCCACCCGGAACAAACAAACTCTGCCCGATAAAAACGGGCATTTTACACCGTTTTTAGCCTCCTTGACCTCGACCCCGACATCGAAGGTTGACCTCGCCCCTCTATGTTACCCGCATGTTTGAGGGGGTCACCCACGCACAATTTCGGGTAGCTGGCACCAAAGGTCCGGCTTCCTTCTGCCCGAATCGTCCATTTAACACCGTTTTTAGCCTCCTTGACATCGACCCCGACCCCTTGACACCGACCCAGACCTCGGAGGTCGACCTCGCTCTTCCCCTATGTCACCCGCAGGCCTGAGGGAGTCAACCATGCAAAGTTTCGGGTCGTTGGCACCAACGGTCCGGCCGCCTTCTGCCCGAAACGGCCATTTCACACCGTTTTTAGCCTCCTTGACATCGACCCCGACCCCTTGACATCGACCCAGACCTCGGAGGTCGACCTCGCCCCTCCTATGTTACCCGCAGGGTTGAGGGGGTCAACCATGCAAAGTTTCGGGTCGCTGGCACCAACCGGCCGCCCACCCGGAACACACATACATACACACAACTTTTCAAATATACTGTATATCAGATTGCTTTGATCTCTACTTAATCAACTCAAATAATATGGCAACCATGCGTTATGTGCATTTAATAAAGGGGCCCGTATTATCACCAACACAAGTGCTGACCAAGTGCAAGACTGTTCAACAGACTGTCACAAGACGTAGGACAAACAAGATGATAATTTTGGCGTGTAATTGTCGAAGAGAATATACTATTACTGCACCTATCACACGAAAAAGTCTTTGACCTTTGAGTTCTGATTATCACGCCACATCTTACGAGATTGAGCAGAGAATTCAACAAACTTTAACCTACTGCGGTTGTCTCAACGAGCTGCCAGCTGACCCTCCTGGAGCATTCTATATGCACTATAGACTCTACATAAATGTTGAGTTCTGCGTAGATATTGCTTCAATAATTACAGTACATGATCAGTAGATGTAATGCAAATAGTCCTTTTACTGCGTTAAATTAAGACTCACGTTAAGTCACCCGTTAACATCATTACTTAGACGTATAGAGTATATCCTGAAAATGTGAAACCATGGAGAGATTCCAAAAAATTAATTGACTTTGTGTGTGTTCGCTATCTCCTCCTAGACATCCATCCATTGGTGAGAACTGAAATTTTGGTACCCACACTTTCAATTGCGGGTGATTTTTTTATTTTCAGTCATGTATGGGTGGGTGCTGCAGGTTCCATTTTAGACACGTGGAGATAAACAACAGCCTACGTTGCAGTGAAATCACCACTGATCACGCAGTCATATTATATTTCCCATTTGTTGGTTTATTGATCGATTTGTTGTAACACTTGATGCGCAAAATCTCCCAATTTACAGTACTGATTCGTATAAACTTTGCCACATTTGTGCATAATTTCTTCATGAAAGCAAAATGTCGAATTCCAAATAAATCAGTTTTTAATATCAAACGGGGGATCGCACCGTATAGATGAAAATCAATTAAGAGCTGCCAAGAGAATGAGATTACATCGAACGAAGAAACGACCCAGAAACGCCTTAGAAGCA
The DNA here is from genome assembly GCA_032274565.1 of Nematoplana nigrocapitula. Taxonomy (NCBI): domain Eukaryota; kingdom Metazoa; phylum Platyhelminthes; order Proseriata; family Nematoplanidae; genus Nematoplana; species Nematoplana nigrocapitula. The sequence continues at coordinate 2,743 of JAUYWV010084447.1, read as the reverse complement.
AATGCGCGTCAACATTCCACGAACGCGACTGCGGAAGCCTCGCACAGCGCACTGAGTTTTATTTGACAAGCGATTCATGGATATCTCAATCCCAAGCCAATAAACACACGGGCAGCGCCCTGACCGTCAATAAAAAAAAGCTATGAGCGCATCAAGTTCCGTTTTAGTGTCATTTTATACACTGTTTAGGACTACAAAATCTTTACGTCACTTTACACATGTTTGGGATATGCAATATGAAATGCTTCCATGGAAATGGTGACAGCATTCGATTTAAGCGTTTTATATTACTACGAAGGAGAGTCAATAAGTAAGCGGAATCGATATGAAAGCAAACTCCCACACATATAATCTATGCATTTTTATAAACCATAGAAACATTTAAGATATCTATGAAAATTTCATGTTGATACTTCTATGGACCGCTTCACAATTCAAATTTGAAAATTTAAAGTCAAGAAATTTAAATATTTAAAAATTTAAAGAATAATTAATCATTAATTACTGCAAATTGATTCTGACTAACGAACACTATCGTGCAATGATTTACTACGATTATAAAGCTGGTTTGAATCCTCGAGATAGCCTACAGAGACTGGAAATGAAGCTCCATCAAAGACAACTGTCTGCAAGTGGTTTCAAGACTTTCGATGTGGTCGCAGTTCTTTGGAAGAAATTTCTTGACTTTTAATTTTCAAATTCAAATTGTAAAGCGGTCCATAGAATTATCAACATGAAATTTTCACAGATATATTACACGTTTTTTAATGGTTTATAAAAATGCATAGATTATATGTGTGGGAGTTTGCTTTCATATCGATTCCGCTTACTTATTGACACCCCCCTCGTATTTTAAATATATACTCAACCTCAATTTTGGATGGAAGACAAAGTGGATTTTGGTATTTCCCTAAACGGTCAGCTTAGACGTCAAAGACAGACATATATATAAAACCACACGTGAGTATGGTAACAAACAAAGCTGAGAAACGGTGATGCCATATGCTGTCATGCCCTGAAAACAAATCCTGGGTCATGATTAACAAACATAATAGCACCATGGGATAGCATCATGCCGTCAACATAATTTTATCTACATACTGTACATGTATACTGTATATTTTCCATTTATTCATTCTTTTATATATTTCAATTCTGGGAGCTACTCAATGATAGTCGTCGGAACGGTAATCACGGTTGCTCACCTGCACACAAGGGTCTGCTCCCATTCGCCCACGGAACTCAACTGTATTTTATGCAAATTCAGGCAGTTCAATACAAAAATCCCAGTCTGGTCAAGTCCGATCGATTAGACCGCTTCACTTCGCAATATTTTCTTCTCCATGCAGGGGTGGAGTGGGTTTATATAAAAATAAAGAATGTACAGTTGTTGAGCTGCGTTCATAATCTGACGTATTTTACAGATATTCTTGATTAATCCCGTGCGTACTGTAAAAGCAATGGGAAAATCATTATAATTGATGAGCCGGCCTCCTATTTCAAGTGAATGATCGATTGTAAAAATTCCACAACTGATCTCTTTTACATAATGTTTTTCTCTTTCAGCAATACTCTTCCCTTTATGTAGATATGATGTGAGTAGTATACTATAGCTACGCTCTAGGCCACTTGTTTGAGGACGGTTCTTTGAGGGCCTCCCCATACGCACGAACACGTTTCCGACCGATGAGTCACTCCCCCCAAAGAACCGTCCTCAAACATGTGGCCTAGAGTGTAGCTATAGTATACTACTAATGTGGTGGAAAATATACAATATTGCCTGCCGCACAAGCACAGATTATAAATTTAGGATAAACTACTAAAAATGACACATGAAATATAAAAAACAAAATAAAACGTCTACCATTAGAAATCTACGATCAATATAACACAATCGCGGGGGACATCTACATGCTTTATTGGCCTGTAGGATAACGATGTTCTATGTTTAATATTTGACTGCTCTGTTGGTCTGTGTGACTGGACAAAAGTGTCATAGAATAGCATGATTGTCTTTCGAATGATTCCAAGTACTGACAGGGCGACTTGATGACTGGGATCAACATGTGACACCGTCACACACGAAGCCTTGTTAAATGATAAATTGTACAGATATTTAAATAATGGCAAATAAATAGTAGAAAACTATTTCTACATCCCTCTAAGCAATTGAACGGAATATACTAATGAAAATTCTATAATACAGTTTTTTTTACAAAGAACTACACGATATCGGGGCGGTTAAGTAAGCTTTTAGTGTTAATTTAGCCAAGAAGCCGCAATACAACTATAGTTAGACGATGTAAATAAACATTCCTTTTTACATATTATTGAGAGGAATCGATTTATGTCAAATAAAATTTGGAATTTTTGCGGAATATATATATTACTAAACCGCTTTGATAGTATCGCTTTATCATTTAAATTTCACAAATATCCGTCTACGAAGCGAACACATTGTCACCAATCCTTGAACAGATTTTTATAGCATTTTAGCATGTTACACCAGTACGCAAAGGAGAAAAAGGCATATCTATATGGAAAACTAGAATAAGGGGCCTGACTATGTCAGAAGCCTCTCGGCCGGCCAGTGACCTAATAGATATATAACTATTAGAACTAGATTGGAAATAGATGCCAGTTAACAATAGAGCTGGCGGCACACATTTCCCTGGCTGATTTCGCTCGCCTCACTCACTCGCTGCGACTGTAGAGTTTAGCAGCGAGTTATAAAAACTAGGTA
>JAUYWV010084336.1:0-15467 GCA_032274565.1 Nematoplana nigrocapitula | reverse complement strand
TACTTGTTTTTAGTTATTCCGTTAGCCTGACCGAACAAAATACCCTTTTTTATTTTTTTGTAAAACTGTTTTTTGTTAATTTGAGCCCAGGTGGCAAATAAAAAGTTTATTATTATTATTATTATTAACTATGGTTTTGGAGGCTAAACATGTTTTTAAACTGCACCAAATAAACCATCTGCATTTTCTTCAGTACCGTAATCACTCATTCCTTTAACAATTTTCTTTAAGACTTTCTCCGGCAGTCGCTATCCCGTCCATATATTCCTCGTTTTTTTTCAGCTTCGCATCGTGAACTTAGCGAACATCCCCTTGTAGACCAAACAACCACTCTCCATTCTTTGGAGATAGTGTTTTTTCTCTCGGTATTTCTTTGGCGTAAGAAGGGCGGGGTTCTCTCGACTCCATGATGTATTATTTGTACTTTTAATGATCTATGCTGGGCTATGTTCGCTGTAGTGTGAACGATGAAAAATGGTTGCACCATTTCCCATAAAGTTGCATATGACAGGGAAAATATGAACGCCTATATAAGATGTATCTCGTGCGCAGTAGAAGCTCTTAGTGGCTTACTTTGAGAAAATGCGTGCACTGCAATGGTGGAAAAGCACCCGTGCCGAATGTCGTAGTTTTCCAGTAAACTGCCAAACAATGAAAGCTGAGAGGGGTCAGCGTTGGGTTGGCTGTGCTATATATTTTCCTCTTATAGTTAGTCCAATTTTCACTGGAATTTGTCCAAAAGCGAGAACCAGTTTTCTCGACCAGGAATTACAAAAACTACAACAACAAAAGATGTTGCGGTATTTTACAGATTTTTAAAACTGATCAGGTTACGTGTCGACTTCTACGAGAGTTGGTACTCGTTGCTGCGTGTTGACGTCATATTCCATTCATAGTGTGATCGATATGTGCTCTTTGCACTCAACCAGTGTGCGGAGGACCACCAGATGGACTTCAGACATCACACTAACTGCGTGGACTGAGTGACACTTGTAATTGCCGGCTGGCTGGTTGAATTGTAGCATTTTTAGGTGTGCTCTTTGAGACGACGCGTTAGTTTTTGGCTTGACGCAGAATTCAGAGGTACTCTGCACCGTGACCCCTCCCCTCTCCATTAAACACAGTAGTTTAATCAGCACTGATTACTGCAAATTTTATTTCAGCGTGTGCATTGCACCACTATTTGTGCGCGTTCACCATGGAAAAAGCCTGGCGCTCACTGACAGCTTGTTTTAAAGCAGGCGCATGAAAGTCAGATCAGCATGGGCAAACCTGTTGACCATATCATATATGGTCATTTCAATTATGAGACATGGACCATAGCAGTAGATCTACAATAGAGAGGAGAATTCTTGGCACCAATGATGAAGTGGTCTTTTTGAGGATCTCCTAATCACGGTGAAAAGACGCAAGCTGGAGTGGTACCAATGATGAAGTGGTCTTTTTGAGGATCTCCTAATCACGGTGAAAAGACTCAAGCTGGAGTGGTACGGGCACGTCAAAATGACCTGCCAAGACATTCCTGGAAGGGAGGGTGCAACCAATCAGCGTCTTGGAAATCACGTGACTAGGATGAAATCAGAATATTTAGTAAAAGGCAGCTGTCTGGGTAGACGGAATATCAGTATTGACTCTGAATAATTCCCAGCCTTCCTCGAGCAGTATGACGTGTGTCCGTTTAGTTTTTCTTGTAGAGCGTTTAAGTATTTGTTACTTGGGTAGTCGCAAACGTTTTGGCGCCATATTGCTAAAGAGAGTTTACAAAATGGGTCGCGATATTTTTGACATCATTCTCTCAAGATAGTATTTTTGTTTACTTCCGTGTGTGCATGTTTCAAACCACAAAACGAAAGAGTTTTGTTTATAATTTTTCATTTAAATTGCACGGCAAAACCTTTTATGGTGGCGTCATGTTTCATAATGTATATCAATGGTTTTACGAAAACTGTGTCTCGGACTGGATGATTTATATTGCCAAATTTAAACTTGGATTTTTGGTACACATATGACTAAATATTCGAGAATTTTCAGTTTATTATTTAAGCGTGAGACAATCATAACAAGACTTAATATGTGACAGTGTCACATGCTGATCCTAGTCACCAACTTTGTTTGTTATGTTTTGTTACGCGGCCCCTTTCGTAGGATGGGGGGGGGCAGCGCAGGACCGCCGAGGCCCAGCAACCAATCACCATCTCCTCGCCTGGTCCGTGGTTGGAATCATTTGAAAGACAATCATCGTTGTGGTATAGGCCAAAAGAAGTAGATGTAGATGTACCGAGTGTCCCATAAATTATGATTTTTATCGATTGTTAATCTATATTATTAAGCAAGCTACGTGATTCTTGGGTCGTTGGGTAGTTCGCGTACCGTTACAGTACGTCGTCTGATTGGTCAGTTTGCTAACAGAGAGAGAGAGAGCGTGAGTCAGCGCGACTTGATTCACTCACTCACTAGCTGGCTTAAAGCTGCACACTCGGTCAAGCTTATCTATTGATTTTCTCTCTCACTCTGCAAGCAAGACTACGGCACTGCGCTAGCGGAAACTGTTGGGGCCCTCGGTTAAACGTACACCGAACACACGCTACTGAAGCTCGACTTGAGCGCGTTGTGCTTTATTCATAACAGAACTGCGTAGCTGCAGCGGAGCCACTGGTATATTTCATGCGTCATTTCTTACTAATCTCACCCTAAATGTACAGTATAATCTGGGCTTGCGCGGCGTATATGGCACTACTTGGTATCATATGAAAGCTAGGAACATGCTCTATCTGACGAAAACACAAGAAACGACATTACATGTAGCTATCTGGCTAAAATATGTACACTCAATATTGAGTGAAAAACAGCGACATAGGCACACCCGTTGATTTTCTTCCCAAATGCGCATAAGAGAATATGAAATATTTTTCCACCATATTGAAACTGTAGAAATAGGAGAGTGTTGTCCAGACGTATTTTTATGGTGAAAGGATTTAATGACACAATTCTCTTGGTAGATATAAATTTGTGCGCGCAGCGGAATTAATCATAATTATGTGCAAAAAAATAAAGACGAGTGTTTTAATAAAATGTAGCTATTTACTGTCCTCATCGGCGTCTCTCTCTCTCTCTCTCTCTGTGTGTGTGTGTGTGTGTGTGTGTGTGTGTGTGTGTGCGCGCGTGCAAATTCGGTCCAGTAGTTTTAGAGGAGTATCGAAACGAAAATGCATGCAGACATGTAGATACACAGACATCGACATGAATTCGTCACATTTCATCATTTATTATACTGTGATAAAGAAGGTCATATCGACATTAAAAATTCCGTATTATTTTCTCTATTGATGTTAACTGCTAATACGTACAAGATACGTCAATTTTTTCCCGAAAGAATAGTCCTGTATTCGTCAAAAAAGATTTGTGACGTTTAAGTGATACGGTACCAAAATTATTGTGCAGTAGTTTCTCCTGAAAACATTTTCATTTAGAATCATTAAACGAATCTTATAAAGAACACTGAAAAAGCTCTGTGTAAGACAGTAATTGACTGAATTGATTTCAGGGAAGTCAAACACAAGCGACATACACATGATTTACATATATGAAGAACTGAATAGTATCAACAAGGCACTACAGACAAGATAAATATTTGATTTAGTTGATAATTTCAGAGAATTATAGAAAAAGTGGATCAGTGATCCTTTTGAGGAGCTAATGGAAAAGTTGATGTCGCATTTTGCAAACGTTATTAATTCGAATAGTTCCATATTGACTGTACAAATGTACGTACAAGCTGAATCAATTTGTTTACTGGGGCGTTTTTAATGGTGGTAAGAAGGTGTTAAAAGTCTGGAATGTGGGGGGAGCTAAGCAAATGATCGATTCCTGTCTCCAGCAGACTGAAGATCTTCAGGCAATTGAACATCTGTGTGAGTGTGAAATAGATACCAAATTTATTAAGACGTATGCCGAGTAAGCCAAAAGACAAAATCGATTTGCACAACAGCTGTTTCTAGGTATGCAAGTACACTGATTGCAGCCAACTGCTCAATGCAAACAGCTGTCTACTGCTTTACAAAATATAGATAAGTTAAAATACGGTAAAAATTTCCTAATATCCAAGCTGCTGTTATAATTTATTTAAAATTCCGTATACTACGCATTATAGTACTCATATTTACACTGAGTAGTATACTATCTTTTATTAATATTTATCTTTTTAAAAAATAGCTGACTTTTTCAAGCTTTTGATAAACGACTGTCGTCTGTCTTCATTGACCTTTGGACGTGTTCTTCGTGCCAACGAGTACTTTTACTATGATAAATTTCTGATATCTTATCCATACAAGCATGACTGAACGGACGTGCCCTTTTTTGCTTGTTGCTATGCGCTTTTCGGTTAAAAAGTTCTCTCCTCTTCGTATTATTATTTTATCGGTATTACTTATTTTAAAGAAGTCTCTTTAGCTCGGTTCTTTGTGATGCAGCACATGTTGGTCTCACACCGCAGTCTTGTTTGGCAATTTACGAATAACTGGTGAACTAAGTGCGATTAAGCAAGTAAATTGATGCATATAATATTTACTTTTGAGCGCCGGTTTTTAATATATCCCGCTGATTTTATAATTTGTTATATCCTCGGAATGTGATAACACCTCTGAGCTTCCCAAAATCTATTTATTCGCTATCATCTCCTCCTAGACCATCTGCCAGAGAGAGCTGAAATTTGGGTCCCCCCCCCCTTTGAATTGCGGGGAAGAGCAAGCATTGTGTTTTTATTTTAATCCCCATGAGTGCCACAGGTTCCGGTTTAAGGGTACATTTGGGCCCTTTGGAGGCTCCCAAAACCAAAACTTCAACTTTTGTGCCTGCCTGTTCTTGATTTGCGATCTTAATGAGATTTCGTCGCAGCTAAATCATCAGACCAGTGGCCACAGTGATATTGCATTTCCAATCTTTGATTTTTTGATCGATTTGTTGTAGCATATTATACACAAAATCGAACAAAATTTGCCACATTTGTACATACTTCAGAATTCGAGAACAATCGATCAATAATAACAACGAAGAAGATCAATCGTTTTAAAATTATTGATTAATTTGTTAACTAATGAATATACAAGCAGACTTGGAAATTGAATTGCAGTGAAATTATTGATTAATTGCAATTCGCGCGAAAATGCCAAAGAAAAGAAAATCAACTAAAGGCTTCCAACGAAAAAACGATTCAACGCACTGCTCGCCCTAAAAGCAACTGTGTGTCGACATCCCGCGAACTCGACTGCGAAACCTTTGCACAGCGCACTGCCCGTCATCAAACAAATGCTGACGGGACCACATGTTCCATTTCGGTGTATTTTTAAACACGTTCTAAGACTACCAATTTTTAGGTCATTTTATACTTGTTATTGATAAGCGTTCTGTAATGCTTTCACGGAAATGACAGCATTCAATTTTATACATTTATTGCAAGTGATATTTCTTTAGTTACATTCCCAGCTAGCGGACGCGTTTAATATTTTCCCAGTATGATCGGAATTGCTCTTATTACTAATAAGTATTATATTTTTTTTAGAAACAAATGTTTTTCGGAAATAGTATGACATACCTTTTAGGTCCACCATACTTAAACTAATTGCGGCTCTTCTCATTTCACCAACAGGGACTTCTTGGAGACCGATCTGACCATTTCGCGAGAGCAGACCGAGGACATCACTCGCCGTGTCATGGATAAAGTCAACTGCTACGTCCTTTCCGCGCGTGACCTTTTCCTTGTCAGCAACTACATCGAATCTTGCAAGGTGGGTTAGAGCATGCTTGTCGACTGTAGTCCATTTAACGAAATCAAAAGATATTATTAATAACAGTTTTTATTAACTTTTTAAATTAAAAAAATTCTAACGTGTATATAACATTCCTACTTGTGCAAGAATAACGTAATAATTATTATACTACTAGTTTAAAATTAAGTAATACAAATATTTTTGCGGTATTTTAGTTACATAAATTTAAAATTTATCTAAATTATAAGCACGCATTTTTCTACCACAATGATCGGACGGATTGGAGTCATAAAAACAGATTGTGAGTATGCTGTCCGATATTTATGGTTACCTTATTTTCATAAGAAAAACCGCAATATGTATTTATATAGTAGTGTGAGAAGTTCATTAAGTTCGTCCATAGTATAGCATAGTGACGTCAGTAAAAAAACGTGACACAAGTATACTAACTACACTATGCCAACTTTGCACAAGCAACATTTAACTTAGGTCAAAAGATGAATGCAGTATTACAATATAATAATGGGAGAATAGAAACAGACAAAAATTAGACTTACGTATCTGCATACAGTATGCTATACTAGGGACGAGTTATTAGTGCACAGTTGTCACTAATACTGAATTTGGCCAACTGTAGCTCTAACTGTTTCTACTGGTTTCATGAGTCTAAAGGTCGGAATTATTAATAAAACAAGACGGCTGTTTAAAAGAGATCTGAGTAAATATAAGGGGCGCACAATCTGTTTTTAAGGAACAATAAAATCGGGTAAAGGTAATAGCAACTGCGGGCCTGTAAAAAAGCTTTGTGGATCGATAGGCTAGTTATAGAGGAGAGAGCGCTTAATAAATTAAATAAATTCACCATCCAAATGTTCGGAACTACAAAGTTTAAGGGCACCAAGAAATAGCCCTGCTCTACGTTGATTTTTGGTCCAATGGAATTTGAGTCGGTAGATTTTCTAAAAACTTTAAATTTGAGACCTTGGGAGGATTTGTAAATCATGACATCAGAGTTACGGGATTCCCATTCAAACATGAATTTAAGCGTGGGTACAAAGCATTGACATCAGTATGGAAAGTGTCTAGGTCAAAGTTATTGTCAACAATTGCACGAACATCATCAACATAGCATAACCAGAAAAGTACATGTGTACCCATTTTAATTAATTAGTCTTATATAGTGCTTTGGAGTGTGCAACATGTTGGTAGAAGGTGCAGATTGTTGATCGGGCTATTCAATTAAATCTTATTAAAATTTGTGGACCATTGGGCAATTACGAATGTAAGTTGAGTCGACGCTAAGACCAATTAGAATTTTGAGAGTAATTATATTTCTCCATGAGTGTACTAGAGAACAAGTAACTCTATTATAGAGAACAGATTGGAGATATTTTGATAAAATATATTTAGGCTAAATTCCATGTTGTGCATCACTGAATATGGTATACGCACATATTACAATACAATTTTACTGAGATTAGTACGTTCATTGTGTAAAATGTTGTCCTCTTTTGAACTACTTCCAAATGTAGCTGTTGTCATTTGGGTCTTTCAATGTATAAGTGAAGCTCCCCGATAGTATCTGGCCTTCTTGAATAATCTATGGAACAATTAACCTGGTGTACTCAAGGACAGGGTGCGTACGTGGCAGTAAAATATCAGAGAGCTTTGTGTAGCATCAAATGCGTTAAGAGAAAAGCCTGTTTTTCTGGGACTAATTTTGTGAAATTTCGAACAACTTTGACAATTTATAATGTTATTGTAATCACCTTATTTGATATTATTGTGTGTTGTCTATGATTTGTAGAACTTCAAACAATATAGTACTTGTAATCCGTGATTTACACATTATAATATACTCTATGTACATATTCTCGGCTATAATTTAAAACATTGAAAATTGTGTCTGGAATTAATGTTTTCTGTTTGTAACTGGATGTGTACTGTAGAATACTATTAGTCTCTCCTAGATATGAAATAAACAATAAATAGCGGCTTTGTTTGGGAATTTATTTTGGATGACAATGAATGTATATAATCGCTGCTAACAATTAAAAAATGGGCGTTATACCACATGCTCATATTACTTGTTATAAAATTGCACCTTTTGATATCTGGAAAAAATCCAGGAAAATGATCCTTAGAAAAGCGTATGAAGTCTGCAAGGAGAACCAAAATCAAATTTAATATTTCCAGTATTTTTCCAATATAGACATCGTTCTATTTCTGGAACCTTTTAGAAATGTATTGTTTAATTTAATTTTTCTCTTTCGCTTGGGCTATGCGATCGGGATAACCTCAGAAACGCCCCAATCAGACTATGTTAAAATTGAGAAATACACGCATACTCTACTTTGTTTTTCAAAATTTTCCCGTCTTCATCTTTAAAAAATGGTGTGATTACAGCAACCGCAGAATGTTCCTCTATGTTTGTCACACGACCAGTTCTCTGTTGCCCATCTTCACTACCGATTTGAACAGTAGATAACACCGTGGTTGGGGTGGCAGCCCAAACACAGGTGGCGGCGCGTCTGCGGCTAACCGCGACTTTCCCGAGAGATGCTTCCACAGACATTGATTTTCAGCATTTTATTTGAATGCAAGACGAACTACTGCAAATTGCCAGCACTCTCTCTGGGATTAGTAGATCGGGGAAGAAAGTTCTCGCGAATTGTATGCGATGCGAGCGCTGTTATAGTTGACACTATACCCTTGGCGGACAGACACCAAAAGCCAAATGAAGTCAGAATACCAGCCAACAATTTATTTTCACAGCTGTACAAGCTTCGTTATGTTAAATCGTTAAAATTCCATTTCAAGTAGGCCGCCCGCACAGCTGGTAGACAGTTATATATTCATCGATCATATTGATTAATTGTATACGTGATCCCTTCGTCATTCTTTTTTTATTTTTTTTACTGAAAAATGGGGCGTCTGCCGTGAAACGCTAAAACTTTGTAAACAATTTATGATTGATATAAAAATTGATTTTCGCAGATTAGAGTTAAAATCATTATCTGCGTCATTGACATTCTGTCTGCTAGCTAATGCGCTTTTTATTTTTATTGGAAATGCATTTCCTCTCGCCTGCACTTCTTTCTAAAGATGTCGTACTTGTTTCAACCTTGTTCAGTGCTTGCGTTTTGTTCTTGTACCTGCGTTTTTTAGATGTTCCAATTTTCTAAATTGTAATTTATGGGTTAAATGCAGTTAAGGTTACGATTTTCGTGCTCCAAAAACCTTCCGCAAATCCACTGCCATAATGTATATGTGCCTCTTGAGTTACAAATGGCGCACCTTTTGTAACATTTATTGTTTGTGTTCCTCGTGATAAAAAATGTATAATTTATTTAATTGCTCACAAAATTTATGAAATATAGATAAAAGGACTAAACCCGATATGTTTTTACTTTGCCATTTTGTTGTGTCTCGTTTTAATCAATATACAAAGGCCGGCCGAAAACCCTCCCACATTTTACAGCTTAACATATAAAGGCCAAAATATTTTAGACGGTTTAAGCGAAAGGATACAGTTTATTTTTATTTGGGTTTGAAAAATGATGTCATCCACACGTTTGTAGTCTATTCCTAAAACTTTCCATTACCCGGCGAGGCATTTCCGGCGGTATTTCTCCTCTTGTTTGACGTTAGCAACATTAAAATAAGGAAAAAGAAAAAACATCAAAGATATTAGTTGTATATGAAAAAAAGGGTTTTTCAAATGGTTTTTCAGCCTCAAAAGGGTTTTTCAAGACGGTTTTTCAGCCTCAAAAGGGTTTTTCAGCGTCGACTGAATGTCGAATTTCAACGTTGAATTTATTTGGCCCATTCGACGTCGACTAAAATACGAATTTCGACGTCGAATATATTAAGTCGAGTCATCGTCGAGTCAACGTCGGATTAATCACTTGAATAAAAACAATTATTTATTCGAAAAATAAGAATTATATATAAGGTGAAAGTTTTTCATATAATTTTTTAAATAATCGTGAGACGAATGGCCGAGTGATATAAGACGCCGACCAGTAGAAATTTGGATCCAGAGGACGTGGGTTCGATCCCACCTCTGCCGAAATTCCCCGAATTTCTACGATAGACATGAAATCATTTTTTCATAAAGTTTTAAATCATGAATCATGAATTTTAATTCAGTAGTACAGTAGGTGCCGCTAAAAAAATAATAAACCATATTGAAAAGGGTTTTTCGTGAAAAACTATATTGAAAAGGGTTTTTCGTGAAAAACAATATTGATAAAGGTTTTTTGTGAAAAACTGTTTTGGAAAACCCTTTTAGGTTTTTCGTGAAAAACTATATTGAAAAGGGTTTTTCGTGAAAAACTATATTGAAAAGGGTTTTTCGTGAAAAACTATATTGAAAAGGGTTTTTCGTGAAAAACAATATTGATAAAGGTTTTTCGTGAAAAACTGTTTTGGAAAACCCTTTTAGGTTTTTCGTGAAAACCCTAAAAGGGTTTTCTGTGGGAACCAAAATGAAAAACCCTTTTTTGCAGAGTACATACGGAAAATGTTGAAGATTCCGAGGAGGTGCAACGCCGTGCGGAAACGCGTCGAGAGTTGGTGAAGATGATAATCATCAGTCAGATTCGATTCTTTGACTTGTGCTGAGGAAATAACAGCTGGAGGAACTTATCCTGATGGGTCGCATTGAGGGAAAGTGGGCACGATGCCGCCAACGCTTAACATTTTTATGTAGGCTGGAAAGGGTAGCCGAATGAGACCACTTCAACTCACCCTATATACGGCTCAAGCAGCGGGGGGAGATGGACGCTATGGCTGCTGCCTAGTGCCTACGCCAGGATTCTGACTCGGAGCTCTGATTGATTATATTTTGTATACTGAGACATACAAACTTGCTGACCAATTTTTGATTGAGAAGTATCCTGCATTTTTGTATTTGTTGGTATTTTTCGCTTCCTTAAAGCAGTAACCAGTTGCGTACGTTAGAAAGGATGTGAATACAGAACCACATGAGCAAACTTTAAATGCACTTTTCCAAGAAGTACCAAGAAAGGTTCAGATACGCTCAGCGCAAGAACGTCTTCGCTCGAGCAGGTGGTTGACTGAACGCAGACTAAGAGCATTCTGAATTTTTTCCTTCCTACGGGGCACTTTGATTGGATTTTTCTGGCGTTTATGCTTATATTTAAGGATCAGTATATTGACCTTTCCCGTTGCTCGATTAGATAGTTAGCATAAAACAAAAAGCAAAACCCATAGATAAATAACCTGACGAGAAAAAATCGAAGTCCAGAAGTTGGGACAAAAGTATGAGTAATAAAACACTATACTTCGGCATTTGATCGTCGCAAATTCTGAGTTTACCGATATGTCTGGGTATTTGTGGAATTGAACTATTGTATTAAACCGCGCATTTCCTTTCACCCCACTACACACAAAAGTCGTTTAATTTATGCGACTAAATGTTATGAATTTGTCAAAGAGCACAGTGAGTATGTCACATATACTGCACGGTATGATGATATAATTTATGTATATAGCGGCGAAGGTACGATAGATTAACTGTATATTGATAGAGCATCTGCAGTTAAAATCGAATATTTTATCGATAGCCCAGCCTCCCGGAAGACAGAATCAGTGCCCTATAACATGATTTTATTGCAATTTGATAGCCTGAGCTTGTGAGAGAAGAAATAAAAACGGCGTCGCTATGTGCACGGATCTAATCCCTTTATCGGATTACGATTATGGCTGGTGTCAACAAGGCGCACACCATTGTACTGTATATACCCGGTTCAGGTGAAACTTACATACACCCAACTCGCCAAACAACACGCGTTGGACGCATTTTATGCAGAATAGAAGCCGGACACAATAGATCCCCAATGACTATATAGGGTGTTGTTGGTGTATAATATGTAGTTGATAGTGCGATTTGAAGAAACCGCGCGCCAGCGGTGTGTAAGCTGGGAGGGGTGTGTTTCTCCTCGCCTTTGAGGTAGCCGCCGCCAGCCTCTCTAGCCATTATCAGTCGGTCGGCACACATATTCTAGTTGGAATTCTCTTCTGCTCAACCACCACCACAACACCATCAGCAGAAGAAGCAACAGCAGAAGCGACCACCGACCGCACACTACAACAACTCTATCGTCTAGATCGCATCGCCTGGCTTTGAACAGGCGTAGGAAGGCCGTACGCAGGCTATTATAGCAAGCAAAAAGCACAACATCATCCCGGTTCTCTGATTCTGGCGGGCTAGTGGATAAGTCAACATACAGAGGCAGACATAACCACCGTAATAGATTGTGTGTGTGTGTGAGAGAGAGAGAGCAACGCAACTGTTCCTCCTTTACAGGACAAGCCAGCTCTTTCCTTTGATGTACCGCCGCCCTGATACCACCAGAACCACCTCTGATTCCCCCCTCTATCTCTCTCTTATTGCAATCACGTCGGGAAAGTAGGGTGGCATACCGGTATGAATTCTAGTTTTCTCTCTCTCTCTCTCCCTCTCTCTCTCTCTTTCCCTCTGATTCTGAGACATTCATTTCTGTAAGTTATTCATATGATGCCTGAATCAGACTGATCTAATTAGAAATCTAGTGTGGATGGAGTGTTTTTTCTATCCCTTGATCATTGCGCCAGTCAGTGTTCGGAGATTGTTACCCTGCATACAACTTAGAATTGGATTGAAATTATACATGACTGGCGTTCATTTTTGGAGCAATATGATTTGGGACTGCATGAACAATACACGGCGGTGAACTTAAAAGA
Source organism: Nematoplana nigrocapitula (assembly GCA_032274565.1). Lineage (NCBI taxonomy): Eukaryota > Metazoa > Platyhelminthes > Proseriata > Nematoplanidae > Nematoplana > Nematoplana nigrocapitula. The sequence goes on along the minus strand of JAUYWV010084336.1, from coordinate 2,952 downwards.
TGCCTGCCTTATGCTGATTAAATATTGGTAATAGAAGTCCATTTTAAAAATAGATATTGCAATTTAGGTTGAAGACATCCGATTGTCATTATTTTTACAAAAAAAACAAATATCAATTGTACAACTAACATCGACCACCTCGCAAAAAGAAGTAATAAAAGGCCTTTCTGATTATGCAGTGTAATATCTTTCGTTAGTTTTCTGTCACAAAGCTTATTTCTGGAGCAATGTTTTACATCTGTTTTTCAGAAGAAGTGTTTTCGTTTTCCTACATACATTAAAAAATCAAAGTATATTTTACCACTACTACTAGTAGTAGTATATATTAAACATGTCATAATAAAATCAAATTTCAGAAATTTGTGAATTTTTAAGGAGTAGAAATAAACATCAATCTTTTAATATCAGTATGATATCTTTAGGTTCTTGTTTATTTAATTACCAGGGACCGCGGAGCCATATTAAAAGTATGTGTGCGTGTGGGGGGTGGGGAGGGATGAAGCGAAAAGGGCGTCAAAGTAAAAGAATGCGAAATAATACAGAATAGTTTATTCCGCCATCAGTATGGGTACAGTGGAACATCCTAGTATCAAAGCATATTATAAATTATAATGCATCATACACATAAAATATATACAGAAGAGTATGTACAGGTTAGGAGAGAGTATCGATGGCCACATGTACAAATTGGATTAGCGTAATGTAGACTACTTTTGTATGAAATGGAATTGTATGTATGTGTGTTTGTACGTGCGTGCGTGCGTGGGTGCGTGTGGTTAAGTAATTCGACTATTGATCACTGGGGTACGGGTTCGAATTATACCCATTACTAACGAGGGGTAAAAACCCGAAACGGGTCTGTTGGTGTATAACTTGTCGAACATGCCATATCCAATGAGACTCTGTTTGTTTTTTGACAGAGCCTTCGTCTGGCGAATAATGGCATGGAGAGAGTTGACATCTTTTATGAGGATATTGAGTATCCGAAGCTGAGTGGCAAGCATTGTTACGTCCACATTATCGCCGTAATATGCTGGAAACTGTTCGAGTTCACTGTCGAAATTTTCTGCCTTCCAAGAATTTATCAGCATTGCTTTCATATTGGCGTAGACTTCGAAGCTAGACTGGCTAAAACGTTCTGAAATGGAGGCGAGGAAAAATTAATGCCTTCAAAATAATTCCTTCTATAGTGTTCCTTGGGGGTCGGTGGAAATGAGCACTCACATTTTCCTATTATAACCTTGGCCAGGGCACGTCTTTTTCTTGTGAGCATCGGATCCGATATTGATAGTTGGCATTTGGCCTTTTCCACTACGGCTTCGTAGAACGATGAGAAGCTTTCGTCATCTCTGATGTTTTGTAAAACTTTTCCCGTCTGCTGCCGGCACATTGGCTTTTTGTAGCGTTTTTGATAGGTTGCGGTGTGTGAAAATAGTAGATGACAGGTATGAATGTCAACGAAAAAATCGAATAAGTTCATTTGCGACTGCCCGCCAATGATCCTTCCCCTGATTTCGGCTTCCACTGGCTTGTCCGGGTATTCGACCCATGCTTCTAACAATGGCGTATAGCTGTCCATGATTCGTTGAAAACAAATTGCCCTGCATGTCCACCTAGTTGCACTCTGCTCCAGGATGTTCCTCCTAGAGGAATATTGTCATCGAGACAGTTAGACTTGATCATATTAAAAAGGTCTTATAGTTTGGAGAATACTTTATCAAGGAAACGATCTCCTTTGAATTATCCATAATATCAGAAAGGATTTCACAGTTTTTTGGTGTTTCCCTGACACTGAGGCTCAAGGAATGCGCATGACAGTGAGTAACGTGAGCTTTTGACTGCAATTCCGGCAGTTGTTTAGCGGCTCCTTAAACTTAGTTCCCATCATGTTACTAGCTCCATCATAGCACGGTCCTTGACAGTTGTCCAGTGACGCCAGGGTCGCAGGTCCATGTACGCCAGATGCGCAAGTTTATAGACACCGGGGGCACAAATCCATGGACGCCAGGGACGCAAGTCCATGGACGCCAGGGACGCAAGTCCATGGACGCCAGGGGCGCAAGTCCACGGACGGTAGAAGCGCAGGTTTATGGACGCCAGCAGGGGCGCAAGTCTAAGGACGCCAGGGGCACAAGTTTATGGATGCCAGGGATGCAAGTTTATGAAATGACATGTACCCCATGCCCCCCCCCTTGTCAAAGTCAATTGGTTGAGAAAGGGTTATTCATTCGCCAATAAGTCATTTGAGAAGGGCGTCAATTCGAAAGGGGGGCGTCAATTTTTACTTAATAGAAGTGTCTTGCACATGACTTGTCTTTGTCTCCAAGAGGGCACTCAAAATACGCCAAGTACCATTGACACACTAACTTTGTTATTCCCTGCACCTTGTTAACAGTGGTGAACTTCCCACAAAATATAGTATATATGACTAGTACAAACAAACGCATAGTCCCCTGATCCTGTTATAAGCGGATTATGCTGCATTTCAGAATTATTGCGTAATATTTTATTTAGACCATTAGACGAAAAAAGCGACATCAACAGCATTTATTAGTTACAGAGAGTAAAAAAAGAACCCCGATTTGAAAACATCAAAAATAGTGTATACCAGTGCTATCAGTCGTGCTACTTCTCTCAAGTGCTTTTCCTAATCTAAATTTTTTATTCTGGTATGAAACACCAAACTCAGCAAACTTCCATTTCTATAAAGAGAGATTATGTATATGTTTGTGATTATACTGACAAAATAAACGCGATTTTTTTAAATGAAAGTGCTTGTAAACAAACTAAACAAATCAAGGTAGTTATATGAGAGGCAATTGCAATGTCTCCAGCATTTATCGTCTCGTGACACGATGCAAACCGTAAACAGCTGTGCTGATCACCAGAGAACCGGATATCCTCGTGAGTAGTATAGTACACCTACGCTCTACCCCACCAGTCATGCGTGAC